>MINK01009057.1:0-19795 GCA_001735545.1 Phormia regina
TCTCTATAGAAAATAAATCGAATAGAAATTTTCTATAGAAAATAAATCGAATAGAAATTTTCTATAGAAAATAAATCGAATAGAAATTCTCTATACAAAATAAATAATTAAGAGAATTAATCGAATAGAAATTTTCTATAGAAAATGTTTATTTTTTTTTAAATTAATCGAATGAAAGTTCTACAAAAATTAATCCAAAAAATCTTGGAAAATTTATCGAATAATAATAGTATTTAAAAAATAAAAAATAGGCGAACAAAAGTTTTCTTTACAAAATTAATTGAATAACATTTTTACATAAAAATTTAATTAAATACAAATATTCGACTTTTAGAAAATAATTCAACATTTTCTACAGGAAGTTAATCGACATTTGTTTTATTGTACATCTAAAAAATAGTTTTTCGGTAGACATGATCTGAACTATCTCAACTGTATACAACTGTTAAATTTAGTTATTTATGTTGTCAGGGTTATGGGCCTTTGGACCTCAGAGTGTACTCTGTAGTTAAGAGCTACCTTTTGAAGGCCTGGCCTCAATAAAATTTTAAAAATGTATATTTTTAAAATATGAAAGGAATTTCATAGTACTGATGATGTCTTTTTAATTTATATAGTTTTTTTTTTTAATGTTGAACATTCTCTTTAATTTGTATGTTATATTTTATTTTAAATTTTAAAACTTACTAACGTACCACAATTCGACAATCCTGCCATAGACAACTATAAATAATAATTAATTGCTATATTTTTTAAGAAAATAATTTATTCACTTAAATATTTAAAACATTAAACATGCAAACCTATTCTTTTGCCCCCACAAAATAATGGTAATTTTCAAATGCCTCAAAAAAAAGGAAACATCCATCAATCCTTCGATCTAATTTTTTGAACTTCACAAACAACATACACGCACAACACCCCCAGGCTTTCAATCAAATATAAAATATTTTTCTTAAATCACAAAATATCTACACACTTGGCAAAAATATTTGATCAGTCAAGTCATTCACTGAATATAACAATGACGAAGATCACGTTACGTGGCAGTTTAAAATTGGCAACCTAAATATTGGCCAACAACATCAAATGTAATTTATTATAAAAAAAAAATTAAATAAAAATAATAAAGAGAAACCAAAATTAAATCAAATTTATACTCCAAACAAGTCGCTTAAATGTTTGTATCCTGCTGATCGCCAACTCAAACATAATTATTGATAAATGAGGCTAGTGATTGGTTGGCTGGTTAGATGCTGGGTTACTTGATTCTTATCTTGCTGTTATTGTGACAAGGAAAAATGTCGAAAGTTATTGTTTTGGTCACAATAAAGATTTAGTAGGGTGTCTCCATCAAAACATTAATGGTAATTAATGCATGATGAAAAACAACAACAACAAAACACAGGGAGAAAAAAATAATGATGAAAACATAATACAATAAAATGCTAAAAAAAAAAGAGTTACAAATTATGCGTTCATACGCATTTTAATTTGGTAACTTTTGACACAACACAATGGTCCTAAATCTACATAAACAGAATAAAATTTTGAAAAATTTGTTTGAGATAAATTTTAAAAATTAAGCGAAATACGTTTTTATATTTCAAAGGCATCTGGTGAATGTTTTAAAGGTTTGCAGCGTGACTAAAAATATATTAATCTAGCATTTAACCCAATGCTACGTTAGCAGACTATCACATAAATCAGTTGAGAACTTCATATTAAAAAATTAAAAAAGAAAAAGTACTTTTAAATCCCTTTTTATCTCAATCACTCAGAACCACAAATTTTAGTTAATGTTTCTAGGTAAATTATAAAAATTGCAAAAAGTACTTTATAAAAAAACTAGTACCATAAAATGAACTGCTGAAAACTCTTGTCCATTTACAAAGAGTTAAAAAGGTACAATTAGAAGAAAGTAAAGGTACCACGAAAACTACTTTTATATATTCTCATTTACTTGTGACGGAATTTTCCCTTTCTTAGGGAATTTTTATAGCAAGTTTCGTCCGAGAGATAAAGGGAGGGTATTTAATTTTTTTCTATATGAAGGGAAATTATTGACATCGGAGCTACAGCCTCTATTGAAATACCTAACAGGGCCTCTGGAGTTGGAGTCTTTATAGACGGCTCGAAAATGGAAGTAGGCTTCGGGACGATGATTATTTTCTAGGGACTGATATAAGACGATCATATAAATTTTCCGGGCAGAAATTCTGTGCATTCATAATGTCTTGTGGCTGCTAGAGGGAAACATAGAACAGAGTTATTTGCCCTGATGAGTCACTATGTTAGTTCCAGATGCAAGAGGAATTTGAGAAGACTAATGAATGTCTATAAAATAAGACTCTGCTGGGTTCCAGGGCGCTGCGACATGCTCGGCTATGAAATAGCTGGAGATGGCCCGAAATGGATTGAAGCTGTAAGAATTCCAATTGAATCCTATTTTAGAGCCATAAAGTAGTAGTCTCTGGACAACACGAATCGAACCTAGAGGGATAGAGCGGACTGCAGAGTACCTAGAGCATTATGTTCCAGTCAGATTCGAAACATCTTCTGCCTTTGAGTCGTAGTCATGGTAGGAATGATCACGGGTTTTTTTTTCTCATTAGAGAACATGATGGGACAATTGGCACACATTAAAACATATAACTTTAATTTCATGTCTCTATATTAATTATTATAAACAAACGAGCTAAACCCAGTGCGCTACCGTTAATATTTTACTACCGTTTTGAAAATGTGCGTGACATCCAACCCAGTTATTACACAGCCTACAACAACCACAGGCACTGGTGCTATCTGTATGTCAAGTTTAGTAAAAATCGGCGCAGATGTTTAATAGGTTAAACCATGTTCGTAAAATGTGGGCGTAACATCTAATCGGGTGCATCATGTTCATGTGTATGCAATTTCGTGAAAATCGAAACAAACAAACAACAAACAAAAATACAATAAAATTTACATAGAAGCATATATGCAACTTTAAGTTCATGTTTGCAGTTTAAATAATAACAAATTTTTATCTCCAAATAGAATCTCAATCGCTTAGCCCGGGTTCACACACAGCAATTTTTCCTGCAGCGAAGAGATAGTATTCTCTTTTACATTGTCTTTACCTTCTCGTCTACTAAGTCAGAATTGCGGCAAGAATAATTGATGTGTGTGAACCCCGACTTTGGGCTTTGGGACTTTGTTTCTAAATTTAATATTAACAAAAATCTGTATTAAAAACAATGAAAAAGTACCATAGAGAAGACTTTTTAGTTTCTCATTTACTTTGAACATTTTTGTACATTTCCTAGGTTCAATTCCTAAAATACCATAGGAAGAATGAAAAAGTATGAAAAAACTCACTTCATACATATAGCTCCCCACCTACTCAGAGTCATGGGAGTTTAATTCCATGTTTCTAAATACATTGTGTAAGAAATAAAAAAGTACCAATAAAAGAACCTTTTGTTGGTTCTAACTCAAAAATATATAAAAAGAACCCTTTGACTTCCTTCTTTAATACCAGAAGGGAACTTTTCTCTGATCATTCAGTGCAATATTGGCAAACAAGTAAACCGGTAAACTTATTTAATGAAAATATTAGAAAAGTACTATTATAAACAAAATAGTACTAAATTCCATTTTTCCCCGCTGAACAGATTTTTTTTTTAAATTTTGATTTTCAAAATTCTTAGTTTTTATTCTATTATTCACTCTTTCATATATGGAATAATGATTCCGTTTTCCTATTATAGTCCATAAACTCTGCTTTAGTTCAACCTAACAGAAATATGACTAACAATTACAACTTTTTTATGGTTCTTCGAACCGGATGTTGGTCCAAGAGCAATTTTTTGGTATTTTTTAAACTTCTACTCGGATCGAATTGTATGGAAATGTTATAGAGAAGGATCACATTTTTAAGAAAAATCATCTTATAGTCACCCTGAGGTTATACGTGATAAGCAATAGAGTATCAAAGTTAAATATATTGTACATATAATTTCAAATATCGCAACTTTTACAAATTATGTCGGATGTCAAAGGCTCCAAATTGCGCAAAATTAAAAACAAAAAATCTCCTTTATATATCCAGAACTTATTGCCAAAAAACAAAATGAAGTTGAGACAAACGTAATTAAAAATTCAATCGCAATCCACTCACTCAAGTCAAACATTTTACAAAATATAAAAATCTTTAAAATCAGACGTCATTTGTAGAAGATAAGATTTTTTTACATACTCAGATTTGATACCCAGTAGATTGTCTCGTGTTATCACAGGGTGACTACAAGATAACTTTTCTTAAAGCTTAGTTCCTCATCTATAACTCTTTTATACATTTTAATTTGATCCGGCCAGTAGTTTGAGATGCACATTTATGACCAAAAAAATTTGCTCTTAGCCCCACTATGTGTTATGATTAAAACTGTAGCTTAAGCTTTGAGAAAGAAAAAGATGTTATAAAATATTATTAATATTTTCTCCCTGTTTTTAGATAATAAAATTATAAACAACTAAAATACCATAAAAATTCTCTTAAGCCCATTGTGCACAATTGTACTTGCCATTGTTTGTATATACTCCCTATATGCTTCCTATATTTAACCAGTTTTGAAAGTGTCTTTAACAACAAATTACTTTTGAAAAAAAAACAAGATACACCAACAAACCAAAAGGGTTTTTCTTAAAAAGGCCGCTCAATTTTTTTCCTTTACATGTACTTTGTTTTCCTCTTTTTTTTAAGATTCATCTTCCTACCATATCCACCATAAAGATGACCATGTTGACAACTATACCACATTCATTACCAATTGCGCCAATATTTTATCGTTTTCGTTTCATTCCGTTTTGGTAAAATCCATAAAACTTTTGCGTTTATGGCATATCAAGTTCAAATAAACACACAAACACGCTCAGTTAGAGTACAAATAAACTCAACAACATTAAAGGTATGTTGCCGTCAATTTGTGCGAATTTACAATGTTTTTCATAGGTTTTTTTATCGTCATCTTCTTCGGCCATAACTAACTTCCCTCCACATGTTTGCCGTTTTTTTTCATATGGTTTGTCAAGATCATTAAGGTTTTTTTATGGTTTTTTAGTTCATTATTTTTCCGTTTTCTTCTGCTTTTTGCAGTTTAACATTGTTGACAGTCCCTTTGCTACGTTTACAATTAGCTTTCCATAATTCATTGGATTGGTCTAGTACCAGACAATTGTAATTGTGTGTGTTTATATATATTCTGAAGTATGAGGATGTATGTGAATGACTTTGGAGGAACAAAAAAGGCGTAGGAGAATCTTAGTTTCTTAATGTAAATATATCATTAATTAGGTTCGCATAGCTATGATAAGCCTGACCAATGCAATTTCAAAACGGTTACTATATAATAACTTTTTTAATGTTTTTTTTTTTTTTAATTAACCCATTGCAGACTAGTATGTCTTTAAAGACACTAGGAGTTTAAGGCAACGATTAACACAAAAAAACTTTCTTTTGCAAAACGATTACCCCTAACATATCGAGCCCTAACCGCGAAAATGTCGTAAGTGCAGAAAACAAAACTTTCAGGTGAAACATTTCTGAGATTACCAAGCAAAAAGTTTTCGTTAATGGCAACTACTTATTAAAGTACATTTTGGTAATGAGATGTCATTATTATTTGCATTCTCTACATTATATAAATAAGTACTTAATAGCATAATAGTAGAGTAAGCTACAAACACATGGATCAATTGGGAAGATAGCAGGATTAGCAACCAGGAGGTTGATGGTTCAATCCAATTCTGTTGCAATTCGTTTGTTTGACTAAAAATTAATTTTATGCTAAAAGAAGTTCTTACAATAGATTTGAGCAAGAACTAAAGTACCGAACTTGTTATACGACCGAAGTTCTTTCATCCGAACCGAAAGTGAACCCGTAGTTAACTGATCGAAACCCGAAGAATTTATTTCGCCGGATTGCAGTAGTACCGTAGTTTAACGATTGAGAGCTGAAGAATTTATATCACGAATGTGAACCCGTAGTTAACCGATCGAAACCCGAAGAATTTATTTCGCCGGATTGCAGTAGTACCGTAGTTAAACGATTGAGAGCTGAAGAATTTATATCATAGGATTGGTTAACTACAGAGAGTCAAAGCATTTGTATCGTCATAAAATAGCTCATACGATCTTGTTAGCCGACAGAGAGACGAAGCATTTATCTCGTCGTATTGTATTAAGTTCATGAAATAGTTCATACGAAATTAGGTAGCCGACAGAGAACCGAAGCATTTATCTTGCTGGATTGTAGCGTAGCTGCGACGATCCTAGCTAGCCGATTGAGAGCCGAAGAATTTATCTCGAAGAATTATATTTTAGCCGACCTAGTGCTGAAGAATTTATCTCGTAGGATTTTATTTTGTTAAATGACCTGAGAACTAAATTTGCCATCACTGTTCGAGTCACGAAGGAACAAGGATGCTCTGTGGCAGCAGTCCAAGAGGGCAGACCTTTGAGGAACTAAATATACTAAGTATACCCCATTGCAGCTATTGGGAATGTTTCGTGCAGAAAGCAGAAAGAATAAAATTTTGGCACAGAAAGCACACATATTGTATTTTCATATGGAGACTCATAGCAGACAGAAACATTCATGAGGGGGGATTTCTTTCTCCGCTTCCTTGAAATATTTTTACATCATTTAACACGATTCCTTGAAGATCAAAATATATATTTAGGGCAAATAGCATTTCTCAGCTACTTCACTTGGTGTATTATGGTTTTAGTGCCAATACAGATGAAATAATAAATTCTGAAATAAAGGCTAGACTCTAAAAAACTATAACTAGAGTATTGGAGGCAAATATTATCCCTATTCACATATGTAAATGTTAACCTAATACCCATACATACTAGAGACAAAACATTCAAACCTTTAGCTAATATAGATAAGGGTGAAAACCAAAGTGACACTCGATTTATCGAGAATGGCTCAACACAAATGGACGAATAATTTCAGTTATTAAATTTCAAAGCAGTTATAACCCAACCATCAATTAAATTTAAAATTCAACTATAACTATAATAAGATTGTGATAATCATAATTTAGTTAGCTTACATTTATGTCTTCGTCGAAATGAATAAAATTTTAATAATGATGACGATTTGAGATTCAAACTCACAGCACGCTACCACCTAAGTATTTATTGCCTACTTTATCTACCGCTACCAATTTCCTCGGCTCACAACGACTTAAAATCACTCGCCATAAATTTATTATTAAAATTAAGTGCGGGGAACAAACCGAGTCAATATTTTCGATACAGAAGTGAGGAGTTCATATCAAGGAGTGCGATCGAAAAATTTTAACACACATTTTTTCTCATAACTTTTTTCCGAAGCAATATTTAAATCTATATGTTTGAAAAATATGTCAGTTTTTATTTTCAATGACAACCATGTTGATTTGTTGTGAGTTAGATCGAAATGAGTGACAAATAAGATGTACGTGCTATAAATTATTAATCAATTTTAATAATAGATCCAAATTGGTCCCATTTATAATATACCAAAGATTTAAATTTCTGAAAATATCATTGGAAACAGTTTGACAGCTGTTTCCAATGTTATTAAATAGAATCAGGAGCATTCGACCATTGACAGAGAACATAGTTTTTTGGAGAAAAAAGGTCCGCCTGTTATTTTGAAGGCCAAGAAAATTCAAAGCATATTGAAGAGAATAACAAACACAGTTGGTAGAAAGCAGCACTGTTAGCTGAGGACTAAAGTTAATACTAATACGAAGTTATAAATATATAAAGTTCAAGAATGGAATGCTGCAAAAAAATTTAGAAGAAGAAGAATACAGCATGAAAATTAAAATCAAATTTCACACAAAAATTCTCATATTGGAAAATGCCCGACGAAACGTATGTACAGACAGATTTTTTGCAGATTCCTAATTAAAATTTTTGTGTTGATGATTCTCGAGGATATGTTAGGATAAGTTAGAGAATTTCTAATTTGACAATATTTATGCAGTTGCAGCAAAGGAAGCAAGTTATTTGTAACAGTGTGCTCTATAAATAGCGAAATATACAACAAATAATGTTTGCAAAAAAAAATCGTTTTCCTTTCATAACAGAGAGCACAATTGGTCTACATATTTCGATCCAATTTGGCATCATGTTACTACTTGAAAAGGTTCTGGAGTGATACCAAAACAATTACATAATTTTTGTACCAAGAGAGGCAATTCTCTAAATTATCTGGAGTCCAGTGAAGAGATATTGGACTTTTGTGAAATAAGACTTGAAGAAGACCGATGAGGTGTTCCCGTCTATTGAAGATTTAAAAAGGAAATGGACAGACTGTTTCAAAAAAGTGGCTGAAACAACTGTCAAATCTGAAATTAAAGGGTTACAAGAAAAGGTCTACAAGTTTTCTAATAGTGGTTAGAAGCATAAAAATTATATTTATCAATGATCAGTAGGTTGTTATCAATTAAAAAAATAAATAAATAAAATTCTACGATCAATCGTTTCCAAGTTAAGATTTTTTCAATCGCACTCCTTATTTCACTTATTTCACTTGATAAATATTAATTCACTTTATTATGTTCTTTTATCTTTAGCTCTAATAAATTTATTATGTTTTTGGTATAATAGATGGAATCACTGCATACACTTATTCGAATATGAAGGACTACCTTGACCATGGTAGTCATTCATAGTTTTGGAATAGTTTTTTTCTTATTTTTAGAAAAAGATTAATTTTAAGTAATACATACACCCACCCTCCTATTTTCAGAAACTGATACCGAATTAGTTAAGTTTATATTAAAATTCAAAAACACTAACATGGCTTTTTTCATTAAATATTTGCTTAATCTGACCCTATCGTATATAAAATCTATATGTTTGTCATAATGTTGATAAATAAAACGTTGCCCTATATATTTTTATAACAGACCTAATACTTAAGCGATAAATTAATCATAACTACCATTTTATTACTGTTCCTAAGCAAAATTTAATTACAAATTAATATTGGGGGTCAACCAATAGTTCCATAATATTTGCGCTCTAATAATATTTATTATCAAACTTAATAAATGTTATCTATAAATATAGCAAAATCTTTATTAAACGATTGTTTTCTTTTATAATTTATTCAGATAGATATGAGTCGTATAATAAAACAAGAGAACAAAATTTTTTTCTGTGGCACGAGATTTTTAAAGTTATTATCTTATAAATCTTTTCTTTAACTGGCTTCAATTCACAAAATAAATATTTATAATTGAAAAAAGTTCAAAGTAAATAAATATAAATATAAAAATTTATTTAAATTTTTTTAAAATTCTCATTAAAACTTGGCGTGTGCTCTTTATCTTTAGATATAACTTTTTAAATTTCAGTTCATATACTTCCATAAATATTTGCATATTTTTAATATTTGTTTTCAGCAAATAAATATTTTTTTATATACTGCAGCTTACAAATCATAAAGAATCATTTAAGAGATAAAAGAAATGTCTGATGAAATAACTGAGAATTTATTTAATATATATTTTCTGTTGTTTTATTACAGATATTATTTATTTAGTTTAATTAAAAATACACCTGTTGCTTTGTGCAACAGACAATTAATTAATTACACAAATGTATATTACAATTATCTACAGTGAGGGAAATAATTCGATTAAAAAATCACTACGGTTATGGTCATATAGGTAATTTACGCTGATACTGTGCGTTAACAAATGTAGCGGAAAACATAATGCAATTTAATTAATCTTATAAACAAATGGTGTCAACTTGATATCAATTAGGTAACGATTTTAAACACAAAGTGTAGGATTTCAACACATACAGGGTCAATTCACTATTGATACTAAATCGTATCGTTTTAAGTTCATATGACGTGAATTTTTCTTTCAGTTTAGTAGGGAACCCGGAGATCATAAACAAATTCAGGAGACTTTAAGTCTTAGTAAAATTATTGACCTTACACCGGTTTTATAGTTTTATTAAGAATAAAAATTATAAATCATTTTTTTTACTCTGGTATACAAAGAAAATGTTTATTTGCTTTTTTGGCCATAAAACATATGTATTTTATACTTATCAATGTTATCTTTATTTTCTTATTTAATCATTTAAAAACAAATTTTACGTTGACTTAAAAATCAATAACAATTTTTTAATCGCAAAATAGTTTTAAACTTTAAAGCGTGAAGATGTAAAAATATATTAATTGTTAAAGAAAATTTTAAATTAAGAAAAATTATGAGTTTCAAATAAATTTTGTAATTAAAAAAAGCCGAAGAAAATATAAAAATTTTAAAATAAAAGGAAAGTGTTCAACCAAAAATAAAAAAAATAATTAAAAATGTTTAATGGTAAACAAAATATTAAATTATTATTAAACTATTTAAATAAAATTAATAGTGAAATTAAAAGAAAATACAAAATGTAGTTTTCCTTAGAAGAGAAAGTGAAATGAAAGAATCAAAAATTTATTTAGCAAGTCCTAAGAAGGTTTTTTAAATTTACTCATAAATCATTTCTTTTTCAAGACATACTGGCGGTTTATTTCAAGAGTGTTTATTAGGGTACAATACTAATCCATTGATTTATTATAATTTATAAATTCTTTTCGTAAAAAAATGTTGGACTATCTATTAAAAAAACTGAACCAAGATTTGGAGAAATTGAAAATTTAAATGCAAATATGTTAAAAACTATGGAAAAATAATAAGAAAATTTAAAAATATTTGAATTCTAATAAAAAACAAAAAAAAGTTTCTATAACACAGGAACTTTAATAGCTCCCCCTATAGGCTATCTATTAGGGTATCCAATCGATTAACCGCCATTCGGTTATCCCATTAATTTTGATCCATTAACTGTTCGAATAATTGAAAACTGTCTTTATTCGAGTAAGGAATAAACCGAATAATTTGTGTCGAACAACCGATTAACCGTAATTTAGTATTTTTGGTGTTATAATTTTATACTTTTTTTATTTTAAATTCAAATTTATGTCAACATCATGTCTAAATTGGATAATTGGCATTTCGTGCAAAAATAAATACAATTGATTTTTACTTTTAAAGTCTTGTGCCAAATAAAAGTGCCACTAAAACATAATTTCACTATTCATGACTTATTTATCACTAAATAGGTATCAAAAATGGAAAATCTATTGAAATCATCCGACTTTGCACTTTTTCTGGATCCCACGTTGAAAGATTAAAATTTTATAATTTCTTGAACTTGTGACAATATTATTTCCTTTGGATCCTGCAAGGATAATAAGTCTTTAAGCATGACAATATATTTATCAAAAGATATAAATTTGGCATCGAAAAAAAGAAAAGTTATATTAAAAATACTGATTTATTTAACTTGAATTTGATAAACATTTATAGTATTATGCCTAAAGTCCAATTTTCTAAAACAAATGTGTGATAGATCTATTAAGAGATACCCCATATTATATACACTAAATAACTATTTTAATAAATTAAATTTTATAAACAGTGCTATTTATATATCTAATATGTATTACTAAAACCATTCGGTTAATCGAATAATTTGGAATTAATCGGTTATTAACCGATAAACTTAAAACCTTGAATAATTACTTGTCAAATAAACGGAATAACCTGTAACCCCGATTAATTGGATATCCTAGTATCTATTCTATATAATTAATAGGCAACGACATTTTTCGTAATCCCTTTTAAGGTCACACTAACAACCTATTTTAATATAAAATATATCACTATAGAGATATTTTCTCATAGCTGTGCAGAATATAGAATTTATTAAAATCCGTTTAGTATTTAAGAAGTTATAAGCGGTAAAAATTACTACTAATACATATACCACAACTCATACAACATGAATATATTTGCATAAACAAAACAGACAAATGAGGGTGTAAATTTATTTAACGGGATATTATCACATGTATATACAACTCTCTCATTCAAAACATTGTCGTATTGTTGTTATTTTTCTTATAAAAACAAACTGGACCAGTCGTAGTGAAATAAATTATGTTATTATAAGTTGAAATTTTTATTATTTTAATTCAAAATTATATGGACAGCGAAGCGCCCCAGGTGTACTCTCGTTGTAAGATGGGAAGTTATATTGTTATTTTTATGATGAGTTCTGAACTCATATGTGTACAGAGAATTAAGTTAAATAACAGTAAATTAAAACCTAAATTTTATAAAAATATTTATGACCAACCTATTCAACGCTTACACAGCAACTTCAAAAAGTTTAAAAATGCGTTTTGGCAAATATCTGGACCGACATTTTTCAGAAAAAAAAAATTAAGAAAGATTTTTAATTTTTTGTGTAAAAATGAAGTCGCTAGCTTGTATAGGAGCCTAACAAAGCCGACAACAAATACGATTTTTGGGAGTTTCTTTGGTTTTTTACCGATATCTCAGTTATTTGTCAACCTCATTTTTATTAGCATTCTTACATGTGATTTTCACTATAATTTGATATATAAAACTTATATATCCGATAACTAGGGCTTTTTGGGATCTTAGATGAATATTGTAGAAATTACAAACGAAATGACAAACTTATATATACCCTATAATATGTATTTTTTAAGTTTCAAGTTAAAATTAAAATAAATGTATATTAGACTCTTATATTTATATGGTTCTTGTAGCAAAATTATTCAGAATTTTGTAAAAAATCTGATAAAATTTACGTTCATATTCATCCTAGAAGTAGAATAAAATATACTAAAAATAGGAGAATATCTCTTAAACTCACAGAGATAACCAATAAATGTTAAAATATTTTTTGTAGAGATTTACAAGGAATATCTACAAAATAATTAAATTTATTTACTGTCATTTTGTAAATTAATTTTTGGAGATTTAAAAAGACGCCATACCCCGAATGGCCAATTTTGGAGAGCCACCAACTGTACCCCTTGACCAGATATGACTCAGCTCAAAGTTACCTCTTCTCTGTCCATGCTAAATTTTATTAAAATATCTCTAACACACAAACGATTTCTTTAGAAATGATAAAATTTCACATGTTCTAAATATGAGACAAAACTTAATTTCGACTTAAATAACTCCTAAAAAAAGAGATAACATACATATGTAAGGGCACTTTTTGTAGAGGTTTGCAAGGACTATCATATATAAAGTGTTTTTCTGCCTCCCTAAGCCGTTAGCAACTGCTTCTCCTTCAAGTTAACTCTAAAACACCACAGCGATGTTATTGAGACATCTCCAACGAATCAAAAAAAGTGTTAAAGATCCCCTGTGTTACGGTTCTCAAGTTAGTAATTATTTAAAAAAAACATTTTTGAACCACTATGCTGCATTAGTAGTAACTAATTGTACCCGTAAAAATATTGAAAAGATGTTGTTACTAAGTCGACAGCCCTTGGTCGAGATATCTTGGGTCATTTCGGTACGAAGAACCGACTGTCGTGGAAATGTATTCGTTGAGTTTTTTGTGTATGTAAAATAAAGACCGGCTCGTAATCGTGGAAATGCCTGTTGCCATTTTATTGACCATTCAGTAGTTGTGAATATAATTTTTAATCTTAACAAAAATTCTATGTTTGAAAAACAAACTTAATGCGTCTAGACTTCCTTTGAAGAATATTCTCTTGATAATAACAGTCATTTTTATTGTTGTATTTTTAGTTGTTATATGGCATTATAAAATAAGTGTTTCTCTAAAGGTGATAAATTAATATAAAAAAAATAAATATTAAACTTTCTGTCAACAGAAACTTAGATATTTTTCTGATGTAGACCCCAAGTAGAAGTTCATTTTTATGAATTTTAAGCACGTTTTTTTGTGAAAATATTAGCTCCGTTCCTGTAAATTCTAACTAGAACTTGCAAGTTTGACTAGTACTGGAATATTAACATTTACATTCCCACAAGATATAATTTTTTATGTTTTAGTAAAATGTCGTACAATATTATGGCATATGGTATTTTGGGGTTTTGTTATAAACTATATGTTTTGCATCAATCTGTTTGTAACAATTGTTGATATGATTGTAACTGAACCTGATCAGGAACCACAAAACGACCAATTGGCAACATTGAATAATACAGAGAGAAAAATTGAAGTGAATACAACAACAATTGAACCAGAAGTAAGTATTTGTACACAGAAAAAAATATTTCAAATTATTTTTTAATAAAATTATTAGTTAAATTTCTATTTACTTATTTATTTTTTTATTTATTTTATTCAACAACCAATTTATTTCTTAACAGTTAACCAATAACACGAATAAATTCGAATGGAATCAATACCAACAGGGTCTAATATTAGGCTCATTTTATTGGCTACACTGGGTACCACAAATACCAAGTGGTATATGGGCCCAAAAATATGGCACCAAGGTGGTGTTTGGTCTATCTAATGTTATAAGCTGTTGGATATGTTTCTTTATACCAACGGCCGCCTTTCATGGTGCTAATGCTCTTATTATACTCAGGGCCTTACAGGGAGCAATAGCGGTATGTATTTAATAAATTTTACATCAAATTATAAAGCATACTTTAAGGAGTTATTCTTAATAAACTTTTAGGGTTTCACTTGGCCTGCCATGCATGTACTCATTGCCAAATGGATACCACCGGATGAGCGTAGTAAATTTGTTACTGCCTATTTTGGCAGTTCTATTGGTGCTGCTATTGCTTATCCATTATTTGCTTATGTTACACATTATTTATCGTGGCAATGGGTTTATCATATTTGTGGATTTGCTGGTACTATTTGGTGGTTGGGATGGTTATTCTTGGTCTACGATAGTCCCGCACAACATCCACGTATTTCTATGGCCGAATTAAGATATATTGAAAATGCCTTGGGTTCTAGTGTTCAACAATCCACTAAAAATAGTCATACACCCTGGAAAGCTATATTAACTTCAAGACCTGTTTGGATGAATGTTATAGGTACATGGGCGGGTATGTGGGGGCTTTTTACGCTAATGACACAAACTCCAACATATTTAAATGTCATACATAATTGGGATATAAGATCGGTAAGGGAAGCAAGTTATTAAACAAACTTTTTTATTCTAACACAAAGTGTTTTCTTTAGACTGGTATATTATCTGGAATACCTCATATATTGCGTATGATTTTTGCTTATGTATTTTCTTTATATGCCGATTATTTGTTGAGAACCAACAAAATGGAATTAACAAATTTGCGTAAATTTGCCACAGCCATATGTGAGTTAAATAAGAAATAAAATAAAATATTTAAAAAAAAAAATTAAATAACTATTTACAAAATTCTGTAAAATACTTTAAGGTTCCATTGTTATGGGTCTAGTAGTTTTGGCTTTAGCCTATTTTGGTCATAATGCCATATGGGCTGTTGTACTAATTTCAGTGGCAGTCATGTTACAAGGTGCTGGTTCTTCTGGATTTATGTCCTCAATGATCGATATAGCTCCCAATTATGCTGGTATTATTTTTGGTTTTTGTGGTACCATTGGTTGTATACCCGGCTTTGTATCAGCTTATTTAGTAGGAATTCTAACTTTGGATAATGTAAGTATTCCGCAGTTACATTTTATTATGTGATTTTATTATTTAATGGTAAAATTTTCAGCAAACTTTTGAGGCCTGGACTAATGTATTTTTGATTTGTGCTGCCATGTTAATAATCTGTGGTGTTCTATATGTTCTCTTTGCCGATTCTTCTTTACAAAAATGGAATGATTATTCACAATATAATGTTGTTAAGGATATACAATTGTTGGAAAAGAATGAAACATTTAAAGGAAATGGATTTAAAACTTAAGAGTTTCGAAGCTACAAAGAGGCTATATATTTAAATTGAATTTTAGAATTTTGTTTTTAATTTTTTTCTATTTAATAAATTAACAAGTCTTTAGCTTAAATTAAAATTGATCTTAATTATTACTTTAAAATTTATTACGACTTATGATGGTCGACTCTATTGAAATTCCAATAAAGGAATAACTATTTAGATTTAGTGGTAAAGACTTTTCGATTCATTTACTTAACCGTACTAACGACAAGTCTTGTTAATAAATATTTCACTTTTAACACGTTTTTTAAATGATACAGACTATTACTCGTTATTAAACTATATTTAATATATTGCTTACATATCGTAAAAATAATTTGAATTAGATAAAATAATGACTAATTAAAGATTAGGCGTCACACGGTGGGGCCAAAAGTAAAATTATTGGTAATAAATTTGTATCTTCTAAACTACAATTCGTCAGATCGAATTGAAATATAGAGAAGAATTATAGGGCAACACTGCAATAAATTCCAGTCATAGCTGAGGTGTTTTCAAATTGATTTGGAAGAGTACAGATCCTAGCGTGTCAGAGATAAATTGGATGGCCCTCCAAAGTTCTGGGTTATATTATGATATTAAGGAAAAGAAATTTTAGGGAGAGTCTTTTTACACCTCTACAAAAAATACGTTTACATGTGTAAATTATCTTTTTTTAGTTTTAGAGATATTCATTTTAAACTTTGTTTTTTTAGATTTTCTTAAATTAGCGGGATTAATATTGGCCCTAGATTTTTTCTAAAGTATTTGTCAGATTCCTTAGAAAATTCTTATTAATATTATTGCAAGAAGTTATATTAATCTGAAGTTGGAACTTTAGAAAAACTTTAATTTGTTTTTTCAAAAAGTTGGCAACATTTATTTACTTATAAAATTTGGTTTTTATTGGGGGCTTTATAATTTTCTTAATGTTTTTATTAAAAATCTAAATCCGAATGCCGGATTTCAAGATCAGTTCGGTTAATAATTGATTATTACTCCCATATAAACTCCCTCTACAGAAAATCACTTCAATAGTCATAAATGCCATTAAAATGTTAATATAAAGTTAATATTCGACACAAATAAATTTTATATAAATATTAGTGACAAATTTGAAGAATATTAGTCCATTTATTTATGAAAAAATTATTGAAAAATTGTACTGGATATCTCAAAATTTTCTCAATTTGATATCAAATGCTATTATTTCAGATATTGAAAAGAATATATTAAAAATAAAATACAAAAAGTTTTGGCTGTACCGAATCTTTATACCCTTCATCATCTTAATTAAAATCTGATAATAACAATCAAAATAAAAAGTATTCAGTATCGCGGTATTGACAAAACAATGGAAACTTTTAAACTTCTGTAATAAAGAAGACTAAATCAAAAAGAATATTAAGAAAATCGATGTTTTACAGTTATTTCAATATTTGTTTTATAATATAATAAAAATTAATTATAATCAACACATGAGTCCAAATTTAATTTAAGAGGCAGCGATGGGAAAGAGAAAGAGATTGGACCTAAAATATACTCACAAGACAGTTAAGTTTGGTGGTGGCAATATTATGGTCTGAGGATGTTTTTTAGGCCAAGGTATGGGTCCAATTCATATTATAAAATATACTATGACTAGTATAGGATACAGAACAATTTTAAACGATGTAATGTATCCAAACGCTGAGGAAAATATTCGGCTAGTTTGGAGGTTCCAATACGATAGTGACCTCAAACACACCTCTAAGGTTGTAACCGAGTGGTTACAATCCATTGAGGTAGGTATTTTGAAATGCCTGCCCAATCACCAGATTCCAATCCCATAGAAAATCTATGGGAAATAGTAGATCGCAAAATGCGGACTCAAAATTACACCAGAAAGGAAGATTTATCGACTGCTGTTATAAGGGTATGACAAAATATTTCAAAAGAGACCATTGACACATTAATTGGTTCAATGCAACGTCGTTGTGAAGCAGTATTTAAAAACAATAAATACCCAACAAAATATTGACTTATTCAAAACTTCAGATCATATTTGTTAAGATAATACCTAAGTTTCCATTGTTTTGTCAGTACCATATATATGAATAATTTTAATTATGTTTTGTATTATTAGAATTTTATATAAATCATTAAATTCTAATCTTAGTTTTTGTTTATTTAATTAAATTTGTTTTAAATTTATTTTGAATTTTGTTCCATTTATAAAAAATTAGAAAAAGTTTCCATTGTATTGTGAAACACTGTATATTGAAAAAACTGGGCCAAGATTTAGCAAAAAATTTTTGTTAAGCATGATCGACGGCTTTAAGAAAACTGTAAAAATATTTGCTATCGCATTAAAAAAAAAAAGGCAAGCGATGAAAAATTTTTTGTTTGCCATATATTTTGAGACCTAATAGCTGCGCTTTTGAAGGGAACATAGACCTTCTCTTACAAAAGTTAAATTTTACAGTGTGTGTGTGAAATTTTATGTGAAACCAACTAGCGACTACTATAAATTACAAATTTATTTCCACTGTTCAATGCACAGAGTTTGAATTTTGCAGCAGAACTTTTGATTAAAATACTGATTAGTGTAAAACACACTAAAAGCTTTTGCTAATAATAATGTGTTTATGTTAAAAGATTTTTAATCATAGTAAAGCCTACTTTTATTAGATAATTTTTCATTTAATTTATATTTGTTAAATTATATGAAAAATAAATAATGTCTAAAAATAATTAAATGTTGAAAAAAAAATCTAAGTTTGATTGTTAGGATTTTATTTTTTTATTTTTGGTATCAAGGGTGCATAAATTAATTTAGCAACACAAACAATTGCTTTTGAAAGATTTTTTTTATTTTATTTTTTTTTTTTTTTGGGAAAACATATAAATTTATTTTTTTTTTCATTGACAAAGCTTTTAAAAGATTTCAATTATTATTATTGTTGTTTTTGGGATATTAATTTATGCAAACAGCTGTTAATTTTCACTAAAAACACTTAGCATAAATAAATATTTGAAATTATGTAGAACAATAGATAGAGAACAAAAAAAAATTCTATAAAAAAGTTGTTAAGTTTTTTGTGTTTCTAAATTTAACTAAAAAAAACGTTTATAAATGAGATTTTTTTTTTGAAGAGAAAACAAACAATTTAAATGTTTTTATGGCATATTTTACAATGTAATGATTTGTTAAATTAGTTTGGCATACTTTAAGGGGCGGCTTTAACATTTGTATTATTAAAAAATATTTTATAAATAATTAATTTATGATGCATAAAATTTTAATTTGGGGAATAATTTTAATGTAAATTAGATTTATGGAAACCTAGAAAAAAACGACCATTTCAATAATTTATTTTTTATTATTCACCTATTCATAGACTAATTTGGTTGATTGTTTGATGTTTTGTTTTAGCGTAAACAAATATTATTGCAATTTCCCTGAGGCTTCAGAATATTTATTTTAATATAAACAGTAGGACAGAAGGACAGACATTCGTATAGACAAACATATAAATCCTTCTGATTTAAATGACCTTTTTTATTATTCACCTAAAAAATAGTTGTTATTTCCAAAGTCATATGAAATATCAAATCTACATAGTTATGTTTATAGCTTTTAGTTCAAGTTGAAATTAAAGTAGAAAAAGTTACATTGTTTTCATCACAGATCAAATGTGTTAACTTTACAGGGACATTATAGTGATCCCTAGAATTATAAATTAATGCTAAAAATATGTCAATTTCTTAGCTTAAAAGCTTTTTTGTATTCATATCATTTGGGACCAGTTTAATACATCAACACTTTACTTATATGTATGTATGTATGTAGTAACTAGTTGTTGGTCGTTTTTTTTTTTTCCTTTTTTTTTTTTTTTTTTTTTTTTTTTTTTTTTTTTTCTATCCAAACACTATGTTTTACAATATCAGTGAAGGTGAGCATATGTACGTGTAGCAT
>MINK01009062.1:0-22278 GCA_001735545.1 Phormia regina
TTGAAGTGCGTCCCTGTTATTTTTTCCAATTGAAATCTCAACTTTACTGATATTTTTGGCAAATAAATATAAAATAAAAGCACATGTGACATAATGAAATTCCGTTATCTTAGGAGCGGTTTAATAGCGAGACCCCAAAAGAAGCTCATTTCACAATCAATAAAATTTGTACCTTTTTTAAAAACATGATCATCTCTTTTATTTTTAAAGAGAAATACTTTACCATATAAATTTAAATTGTTTAACAAAGATTTATTAGCATTTTTTTATTAGGATTTATTCTTCTCTAAAAAGAGATGGTTTGAAACTTAACAAACGGTTTTGAAACATTTCGTCAATATTGAAACCACAAAGCTGTTTGCTTCATTCTACTTTATTGCTATAAAAAGAAAAAACCAAAAGAAAAGACATAAATACATAAACACTCACACACACATATATATATATATGCACACATCAATAGAGAAAAACAAACAATACTTCCTTTTCTCATTTGTTTTTCATTTGGCCACAAAACCATTTTTTCCACAATAAGAAATCAACAGTGGCTTAACAGCATGCAACATGCAACAGCAAGAAAAACAGAATAGAACAGAGAGAGAGAGAAAAAAAAAAGATTACAAATACTGCACCGATAACAAGTTTTCCTTTAACTATATACACATACACATGTATGATGCAAGTATGTGTAACTTTGTTAGACATATTCATACAAATGCAAAAGTTCAACTTGTATTTACCAATCCCTAAAACAACAATAACAATAAACGAAACTAGTAAAACCCAGTAACGTCAACTTTTGTAAGCAGCAATGTGCAACATGTTTATTTTCTAAGGTTTTCTGTGGTTAAAATAAGCAGCTCTAAGCCATACATACATTACACACTCTTGCACTTACACAAACACACTTATTCAATATATTCTCAAAGTGATCTCTGTATTGTCAATACATTTACCAAAGTGCCGACAAGAAAATTCATCACAGTTGATGAAGTTTTTAGCTGGATTTTCCTTTAACAAGTGTATTCTACACGTAATACTTCGTTAGTGATTCACAAGTTACGTTATCGTCTACGACATATAACTCTGAATAACTTTTTAAAATACTAAGAGGATGAGCATGATGATGATGATGATTATAATGATAATGATGATGTCAATGATTATTATGATGCTGATGAAAGAAATGTAACCAGCAAGGATTGATTGTATAAGTTTTAGTAGTTTATTTATGTACATGTGTGTATTGTTGAGTGTGTATTTTAGTTCTTTAGCAGTATTAGTAGAGTTTAAAGTGTGTTTGTATTTTTTCTGTCTTATATTTTCATTTTTCTTTTTTCGAAAGAAATGTTTATATCTATCGAACATTGATAATGAGTTGAAGTCAACCTATGACAACATCATTATGTTTCATTCATTTGTGTTTATTTTTGGGGAAGCTTAACTACGAAGTTGTTAAAGTCTGGTTTACAAAAATTATCTGTATTGGAGATGGTAGAATGGAAAAATATATTTTACAGCAGGTGGGCTTATTTTTCATTTCTTTCGATTATTAAGATCATTGTAGCATGTAGCTACATAATCATTTAAATAGAAAAGTGATACTATTTGGAAATTTGAAAATCATTTGTTCTAAAGGAATTATAATTGAACATTTCTTCATAAATATTTACAGATTTTTTAATTCTGAAAAACTTGCTTTATAAAGTTAAATACGTAGATATGAAGTTCAGTTTTCAAGAACATAAGTCGATTGTCGAAAAAAAACCTAAGTCTAAGAATTCATTGAAAACAAAAACAATGGTAGTACCTGTGCCTTTTTGAGTAATTTTTTTCAATTGAGTTTTTTTTAAGCTTCATGCCAATGTCACTAATCTATGGCTACATATTTCCGAAATGCATCAGTCAACTTTAAACCATGAATTCTGATGAAGTGAGTTGTAATACAGAAAATATTTATTCCATTCTTGTGTTTATTTAAAGTCTACAAACATCGATTTGAAACCACAAAACCGAGTGGTAAAGACAATTTACGTTTGCAAGTACGGTAAACATCTCTCTTACTTAACCTAAAATGTCTGCTAAAATGCTAAAATGAGTTACACCCAATATAAGGCAAACACTATATTTCAATGAAATCTAAATGTATAACTGAAAGTAATTAAGGTCCTCAGATCCGGCTTTATTACAGGTAAATAAATTATTTCATTACTTTTTATTAAGTATATTTTCTTTAAAAATCGATTAAAGTTAATACCACATATGTACCACATATCTACAATGCAAGACATCACGAACTCTTAGTAATATTAAAGGTTGATACATACTTATCATATAAACGATAAATCAAGAGTTCATCTAAAATGTCTCCTTTCTCCAACATAGCCACACTTAAACAACTTTGACTTCTCCTCTTCCTGATCGAATTAGCCATCACTATCATCAGCAATGGTTGGGTAGACGGTGAATATGTAGCTGTATTGTTCTAGAATAAGGTGGTATATGTAAAACTGCAGCGGGAATTTTTTAAGCTCTCTCTTAAAGTCACTCAGAAGTAATTTTTAATAAATATGGTCTATAGAATGTCATTGTGGTACACAATGTGACAAACACCTTCACTCTATGCTGATACTACATCCTGTTCCCGTTCAAACGTAATTTAATCATTGCGGCTTAGTTACGTTTAGTGTCAGAAGTGTATTTTGTAATGAAGGGAACTAGTTTCTTTTTTGCAAGATCGACTCCCCATTCATTTTCAGATGTCCACTGGGATAAAATTCCCATATCATGTTCAATATTTGCCCATAAGTAAAGAAATAATTACAGTTGATTAAAATTAATATGTCGTTCGTGTAAACTTCTACCTCGCAACCAGCAATTTCTAGACAATAAACTCTGTAGACCGAAATATTTTCTATAACATTTTCAAATAGATATCCTTTAAACAATTCCACCATAAAAATGTTTACTTAGTAATGACGCAACAAAAAATCTTCATATTGCCACTGGTCATAATAAAATTAACAATTAAATATTTAAAACGAAGATAATACGAATTGTTTGAAAACTTTCCTGTAATATTAGTGTTTGTTTGTTCATAATTTGAAAATAATATTTAACAATAATTAAAATTACTTCAGCTTCCATTAAATTGTATTCTCAATTTGAATACAAACAACAACAAACAAACAAACAAACAAACAAAAACAAACTAACTAACAAACAATTCATGAAAAGTTTTATAATTAAACATTAATGGTTTCATTTCCACATATATTTTCACTATCATAAACTGAATTAAAATAATAAAAAAAAAATACAAGCGGAGATAAGGTCTAGCAATGATGGCAAAATTAAGAGCATTTTCTAATATTATTCACAATTAAATAAATAAATATATCTATATATATATACTTCCCTCTCCCTAGATACTTTTATTGGGAAACGGAAATTATAACAAAAGTATTTTATAAAGGTGGTAGTGGTGGTGGTAACACACATTTAATAGAATGTTTAACTCTTTATTTTAACCAATACAAAAACAGTTTATAAATCACTGCCTGAGGCAATTTTATCTTTGGTTTATTTTAACTTTATAATGTTGTTAAAACGAGTTAAAGGTTAATTAATGACCAAAAAATCACATAATCTTATCTTAGGTATTCTTGTGAATTTATTAATTGAAATTCTTAAAAAAAAACACTAAATATTAATGGTTTGCAAAGATATGTATTTAATTAAGTTGACATAGAATAAAATATTTTAAAAATAATTGTAAACTCAAATTAATAAATACAAATGACTTTGTTGGTTAATTTATAATTTGCCTTTTAAAATGCTCTATACTTCATACAACCCCAGTTGTATTTATTAGGTGATTTTATTATTTTCATTCGTATTTTTTAATTCAAATCATTGTTTCATTGGCAAAATCAATTTGAAAAGTCCTGCTGCATTAAATAAATAAATGTATGCAAAATGCCATAACACTTAATGTGATTATATAATTTGATTAGAAATGTTTGGTCCAGCGGACCATTGGGGAAATCAATCAAATTATATGTTATGATGTCACAGCAAATACACTTAACTTGACATTTGTACAAATTTATAACAATAATAATGTTTCAGTTTATGTGTGTGTGTGTGAATTTATGACAAATGAAATTTTGGTAACAACACTCTGGGGAAGTATGAGGGAAAATAATAAAAAATAAATATCAAAATGTTACATAATCAAAATTATAATTGATAAAGAGAAAATTATATTAAATACATGTTTGCTAAATATTAAGATGAATAATTAAATGATGTTTTTGAGTTAGAATTTAAAAAAAATATAATATGTGAATGTCATACATAGAAATGAAATATACAACTATTTTTACGACTTTAAATTCATAAAAAATATACTCTTGGGGTATTCACAAAGTGTGCTATCATGTCGTATTGCCGTAATGTCATAAAATTTTATGACTTATGACAATACGACATGATAGCACACTTTGTGAATACCCCATATGTATATTAAACTTTTTTTTCATTTCAATATAAAAGATTATTGATGTATTGATGTAGGTCAGCTTAGGTTTTGGAAAGGACCACACGAAAATCGTATGTAATCACAAGATCATATTTATTGAACCAGAGTGAAACTACATAGTTCCTCATCAGCACGTTTAGAACCAGCATCATATTACAGAACCACTTCACGTTCTCTAGCTAGTCCATTTAATAGTATAATATTGTATTCACTTGCGTCTGAATGTTTCGTGCACATGGTTAAGTTAATTTCACAACTTTAGCATCTTTATTAGATTCGTTCTTCTAAGTTCCTCTAAACTCTGAAAGAAAGAGGAATCAAAACATTTAAATCTGTAACGTGATAATGTAACAACTTGACAACGGTAATGGAATGTCTCCTCCTCTTCATCATTACACAGCACTGAAACCAATATTGTTCAGAAAATACCATAGGTCATTGTGACTTGTAATAATACCTACTTTATGTAAAGTCTCAAATCGCATTTCTCCATACTAAATAAAGACTATATCGTATTTTGATATTTTGGTTTCCATAGTATCTTTGTATATTTGCTGATTATTACTATTGAATTCTCCCCGTATCCTAAGATAGATTGAGTTTAAACCCGGATAGATGCTTTCGCATGCTGTGCTTACTTTAAAATAATGCAAGATAAAGATAAAATATTAAATATTTTATTAAAAACAAAAAAAATATTCTTACGTAATAGTCAGAAACTTGAAAAGAGTCTTAAAAAATAAAGTCCTAAGGAGATTGACTCACTTGTCCAATGAAGTATTAGAACATTGGTAGTAACCCTTAGCACTCAGGGACAGAATGTATTTCCTCTTTTCACATGCACAACATCAACTTTAATAAAAACCTGTAAATTCGATCTTAAGAAAATAAAACTTTTTAATGTCAATTCTATACAGATCGAACAATCTATTTGTATTCTCTCTCTGTATGCATATCAATTCTTTGAATGCATATACATATTTCATATTACTTATGAATGTATACATCATTTGCAAGAATTTTCTCTTCCCCAAATAATCTATCTACTCTCTATTATATCTCAAAGGATCAAAATGTAATCTACGAATTTGATATCATCGTTATGACTTTATTTTTTAAACAAAAAAAAAGAATAAAAAAGAAAATAGTTTTTCTTTGCCATAATCTTAATAATTTAATGAACAAAGAGACAAAAAATGATATAAAACTAAAATTACAGTTTTTACGACTACTAAATTCTGGTTAATAAAATTGTCAGTTGTCTAGTGTGTAGGAATTGGTTGTTAGTTTTTCGTTATCAAATATTGTAGTTGTTGTTTTTGTGTGTCAATTTCAACATTTGTTTAATAATGTCTATTTCTTAACTCGACAAACTATTTGCGATTTGTTTGTTTGTTTTTTATTTTTTCTTATACTTTCTTTAGTTCTTTTTAAGATTCATTTAAACTTTTGTATAAGTTTTTATTTCATTTTCTTTGCTGCTCTCTGTTGCAAAATGTAAAATTTCAACAGTTGTTGCAAGAGACGTTAAAATAAAAATGTTGAAATATAAAAAGAAAGTATGTACTTACAATATCTCGATTCGTTTTCGATTTGGATTTGTCGTTTGTTCAATGTCTTGTGCTGCCATATCAAACAATTCGTTTGTCAATATGTCGGTTTGTCACTCATTCATTCATGCCATCATTCAGTTAGTCAGTCAGTCAGTCAGTCAGTCAGTTAGTCAGTGAAACATTCAACCATTTCAAATATTGAAGGTTGGCTGATTTTGACTAACTGCAATTGTTTGAATCATTGTGTGAGTATGTGTATTCGACAGATGGATGATATTGCATGCTGGTAGTGGTAGTTGCCCTTTAGTAATAGTACAAATGTGTGTGAGTGTGTACGTTGAGTATGAAATTTAAAATGTTTTTGATGACTTTTTAATAATGTCAACTTAGTTACCATGACTGTCACAGTTCAATATTCTATATGCTCGCTGGGTGGTACATAAATATTACATTTGATATAATAATTATATGAAATACTTAGTTAAAACTATGACTTAATAAAGAATTTATTAAATAGTTAGTAATAGAAATAACAAATTTTAATATATCTTGACAACTAAATAATGTTTTTTCTACATAAAATTTACTTTACAATAATATGTTTAATTATAATTGATTTTTATAATATTATGTTTAAATTAACATAAAACTCATACCTTTTTATTTATGCAGTATTTTTAGCTGCCTATAACTTAAAGATTTCATCATACAAAATTAAGTTATATATCATTTTAATGAAATTTATTTCACCCACATCATCATATATTATTTATTAAACTTTATCTCCTGTTTTGTCATGTAATGTCTGTAGTAATACATTACTTTGCTAACATTTTTCATTATTTTGATTTGTTATTAAAAGTCTTTGGTAAAAGTTTAAGTTGTTTTTTTTTTCTTATACATTCATTCGTTTTATACATTTATTTAAGTATTTAGTTTTTCATCTTCTTTTTCTACACCATAAAATTTTATCATCTGTCATTTTTATGACCTGCAATGCATAACTTTTATTGGCAACATAATTGTGTGACAAATTGACAAGAGTTGTCAAATAGTTTGTTAGTTTTTTTTTCTTTTGTATTGTTTTTGGGTGGTTTTCGTTTAATTTATGTGTAATAAAAACCAAAAACGGATTCAATTTATGACAAATAAAGTGTTTTTCTCTATTTTCTTTTGGCAAACGAAAATGATACAAGTTGTAATTATTTAAATAGATTATGGTTATTGGAATTTGTATATTTATGTTGCAAAGTCAGCTAAAAAAGTATGTAAAAAAAGTAAAAAGTAAGCAACAGTTTTTGAAGATATACATATATACACATAGATTGTGTCGATAGA
The DNA here is from genome assembly GCA_001735545.1 of Phormia regina. Classification (NCBI taxonomy): domain Eukaryota; kingdom Metazoa; phylum Arthropoda; class Insecta; order Diptera; family Calliphoridae; genus Phormia; species Phormia regina. The sequence goes on from MINK01009062.1 coordinate 7,435, forward strand.
AACATTAACAACTAAAATTTCAATAATATCTTATTGCATAGAAAGGTTGAACAAATTTGTTTTTAAATTAATTACTTTTTTAGCAACGATTTTATTCGTAATATTGTATTTTTGTATATAATTTTTCAAAATTATTTTGTAAAATATTTATGAAAATTTCACCCAAGTGAAAGTTTATAAAAACGAGAAAGTCGTTCTTAACCGTCTATATGATACCCTACACCATTAGGCATAAAAAAAATCTGTAATATTAAACATATGGCCAATTGTATACTAACACTTACTAAATGTGAAATAAAATATACAAATGTAAAATGCGTTGGTATTAACATATAGATGAGTTTATGCTCATTAAGGCGTTTCCCGGAAGTGGATTTATTTGGGAGCTATGGTAAATTATAGACCGATTCCCATTTTCCCATTATAGTGTTACTACTAACATAAAACTTATATGTGTCGAATATCAACTTGATACTAACATTCGTATGGGATTTATAAGAGTAAAAGTGATTTTCTGAAGAAAGGGTTATCGTTAATTGTAGACCAATCTTAATAAAATTTGCAACAAATTCAATTTTTAATTTCATTAAAATATTCCTACTTTAAAAGTGCTTTTGAGCGTTAAAACCATATTTCGGGGTGATATTTGTATGTGGGCTAGGAGAAATAAAGTACCGATGTTGTCTTTGTAACATGAAAGTCCCCCGTACTAAATTTCATTGCATTGGCTTCAAAATTAGGACCTGTACTTTGTACAAATTGACAGTCAGCCACGCGGATGGACATCGTTAGATCGATTTATAGAATTATACGATTGGTATACTTTAAGGTGAGTATTGGATAATAGTGTCGAGACGTTACAAACATCAGCATAAACGCGATCGACTCGATTTTCCAACTGGTTCTAGAACCAGTTTTTTTAAAAACGTTTGTTTTTTTAATTGCGAATATACACCTTTTTTAAACATAAAAAACCGGTTTTAAAATCGTTTTTTATTTCAAAAAACTTATACGAAATTCTGATATTTGAATCGAAATTTAATAAGAGTTGTTCGAATATTCATAAAGTCAGTTTTTTACGTTTTAATATGCAAAGTTTAAATTTTAATTAGTTTTAAATTAATTTTAATAATTATTCTAAAATATTTTTTAATCTTTCTTAATATCTGTAATCATTTTACACCAGATATTTCAGTTATTACAAATATTCTTAAATTTAAAAATATATATAAATTTATCTACATGTTTCCGCCAGTGTAAACATATGTTAAAGGTCGAATAATATACATAACATATGTTAAGAACAATTTTAAATAGCTATAAAATTAATATATAACTTTTACACGCGGAGAAAAAATATGGTTACTGCTTTGTCATTGTTAATTTGCATTGATTTTCTTAGCATTATGATTTTGGTTAGATTTATAATTCAAAATTTATGTTTAAAATAAATTTTAATATGGTTAACCATAAAAATTCCATGTTTTTGAATAGTTTTAACAGAAATAAAATTTTATCAATATGAAAAAAAATATATCACTATAACCATTAAATATGATCAGAAAGTTTCCTTTATTTGATCTTGGGAACATATTCACTGGCATTTAATGACTAACGTCTTACTCAGTACACCATATCGCCATAATATAATTATTATTTATGACCATACAACTTGTGTAATCAATCATACTATAGTAAGTATATACGATTTTAAAGATGGATAATAATAATTACAAGCCCCTACAAAATTAGGTTTTTATATTGTGGAAAAGCCTTTTTATCACTTTTTTAATTAAGTAGGATAAGAAAGTAAGTTTTTAATTGTATCCATATGCATCTTTTAAACTTTCAAAGCTGGTTTCATCATTGTAAGTATCGGGAATTGCTTATGATATTTCTATTTTGTTAATTTACTTAGTATTTCATTTGTTTTCATTCTTAAGGATTTCTTCACTATTTTTGCAAAATTCATCAAGTAGCTCAAATAAAAGGTACCTCATTATTGCTTATGTAATGTGATGCTATTAATCTTTTAACAAAATTAACTATATGAAAATAAATTATGTACGAGTATGAATCATGAGCTAAGAAGGAAGTCAAAAAAAGGAAACTCTAAAATAAAAATAAAGAAACAATAAAATCAAAAGAAGAAATGACTATTATTTGCACACAAAAACCAAAATACTCGCTTTATTGCACAAAACAGCGTAGGAGTAAAAAGAACAAATAGCAGAGGCTTCATTATTATCGTCAACAATGGCCATGAAATCCAAAATCCTAGCAACAATTTGACATTATTTGCAATATTGTGTTAACCATTATTATCCATTCAATTGTAAACAACAACCATTTGCACTTAACTGGCTAAAATCACACTTAACGAACAGACACACACATGTATATAAAAAGGAATATCAATGTATTGGTTATGTATACAAATAGTTAAACATTTTACAGTGGGTAATTAAAAAGTTATTTTTTATTTTTTTTTTTTTTAATTAATCTAAAATTTAAGTTTTTTAATTTGTTTCCAAATGATTTTGAATATTTTTTTTATAAAATTTTCAAATCAGAACATTAATGCTTGAGACTAATTTCGTGTAAAATATTAAAAATTTTTTAATTGAAATTAGAATTAAACAAACACTTCAACGAACAAATATGATTTTCCTTACCTACTGTACATAGATATTTATATAAGTACTTGTTAGTATGAATATAAATCTATGTGTATGTAACTTAAGTGAAAGTTTGTTTTACTTAATCATTCACCTTTTTTTTTCTTTTGGATTTTATTTTATAAAAAGCAAATTAAATGAATTTCTTTTTCATCAGGAGTGTATTTGTTTGTAATTAAGTGGAAGGCGTGTTGTGTACCCAAAACAACTTAATTTCACACCAAAGTAATTAAGTTACACATCTTTTTCTCTATGAGGTTTATTGTCCACACACACACACACACTTATTCACATACTAACACATAAGACAAACGAGTGCGTAAACGTAGAACTAGTAGAAGTATTCACAGTAACTACTTGAGGCATTTGGTGTTTGTTCGAAATATGTGTAATGACAAATAAAATTTCATCTAGAAAATAAAAAAGGAAGCCAAAAGGAAAAGTTGTACTTATATTTAACGTTATAATGGCGGCAAAAAGTAATAGAGTAACTGTAGATTAGAAAAACGCCTTTACAGATGCACACACTCAAAGTGACAGAGTGAGTTAATGTGTGGTGATATAATTTCTTTGTAGATTTTTATGTGTTTCTCTTATTTAATATTTCTTTTTTTGTTTTTTTTTTGGGGAAATTTGTTTCCTTTTTGGGTTAAGTGTTCAGTTTAGTTGACAAGAAACCACAACTTTTATCATACACTTGACATACTGGTTTGAACGCCACACTACCACTACTACTATTATTACAATTATATACTGTCATACCAACACAACTACCAATGTCATCATCAAAATACATTCACATTTAACTTGTGTACACATTTAAATACAAAAGTAGCATAAGCAACAATTACATCCCAGTAGGAAATTTATATATATACTAATATGACTTTTACCTTTACAAAAGTGTTCTTAGAGAAATAGTTTTACAAGTTCATGGGAAACTCTAAAACAACATTAAATTAATTTTTATTTAATTTATTTTATTTTAAAGGCTCAATTTCCTACAGGTCTCTTTAAATGAATATCCTTAATAAAACGACCAAATGTGTAGACTTTGTATATTGTATTGTATGAAAAATGATTGTCATTTCTTAAATTACCAAAAAACCAAAAGAAAAATAAAATAAAAAATGGAATAAAATAAAGTACTAAGAGTCTGTATTTGTTTTATATTTTTATAAGTATCTAGTAGTATTTTATTTGTATATTATATATGTAAGTATGTATGTATACTTTTTAAATGTATGTGTTTATATATATATATGAGTAAGTAAATAAACATATGTAGTGTACTACATATACAAATGCAAACAGAAACATACATTTAAAGTTATATATTTACTTATGTATGTGTATTAAAATATAAACAAACACATTTATAGCTACAAATTATATACAGTGATCTAGAAAATTTATGACACATATCTAAGTTATACATGAACATTATGTATGTATTTAATCTACTGTTTTATTAATTGTATAAATATATTTTTCAAGAATTGCTATACCATATGTGATGGTGTTGTACTAAGTGGGTAAATTTTTATAGACCATGACCAGATTAATTTCTTATTTAGAATATCATTAAAATAAGAACTTGAAATTAAAAAAAAAAGAAAATAATTTTAATTTAAAATTAATAATTAAATTAGGGACACAACACAGGGTTCAGTTCTAGTTCAGTTCTAGTTCATTTCTACTTCAAGTAAGCTTAATAAGCTGACTTGTTGACCACTGTACATAATGAGACATAACGATTAAAAGCCTAAACCATAGTATATATTACTATGGTTGTACTAAACAAACATTAAATATACATTTGCATTAAACAAACTTATATTTTTCTTATTATTTTTTTAGTATTTATTTTAAATTTGAACTTTACTTAAAATAAAAGAAAACTATTTTTTTAAAAAAAAGACTTAAAACTTTGCCAAAAGTATTTACTTATATTTCTTAAGCTATGATTTCCATTATTATATTTTTTTCATCATACAAAATAATAAAAGATTTCATTTCATTCATATATCTACTAATTTAGTAGCTAGATTTCTTTTAATAAATATATTTTGTTTTTCTTTCATGCTCTTTGGGGGTATATGTATGATGAGTATAAAAACAAACAAAAATCCATTAAAGCTTTTTATTTCATATTAGATATTTGAGCTTTAGTTGATTTTCTCATCAACATTGCCTTCAGCACAATATATGTATATATAATAATATCTAATACATATGTAGTTATCGCCATTGTCGTTGTTATTATTATAATCATGGAAAGACTAACATTTACTCTTGCTTTTTAGAAATCCATATGAATTGTATGCATAAGTGTATGAGTTTTCATTTATACATTACATTTATGTATGTACATATATATGCATAAGAATTTTGTATATGTATAAGTAAATTTATATATGTTTGAGTGTTTATGCATACTTTTTTAATGGCAGTAATGTTCTCTTCTCATGTGCCTTTCAGTCTAGTTTCCAAACTATACAAATATTATTTCTTTAAAATTTTTTGGCAACAAGTTTTATTATGAAACTTATAAGTTATGACCCTAAAAAAGAAATCTATGCCAACAATTTTAAGATAATATAATTTTTATGTGCTTCCTTTTTTTTCCATATCTCTCTCTCTCTCCTCTCTCCTTTACACTTTATAAAGTCTAAGAAGGTTTGATTGTGGTTTTTAAAATTTATATTCAAATATTTTTTTTTTTTTAAATCGATTCTATATGAGTTGATAATCGTGTCAATTATTTGGTAATAACAGTAATTTTTGCAACAAATCTAATTTTATAGTCTGCAATATTATTGTGGTTAGATCTTAACTGTTTTTTTTTTTTTTTTTTTTTAATTTTGATTTATTTTATTTTTAAATATATTATTAAAATAACCTTTAGGATAATGGAAGGAAATTGAAATACTTATCCAATAAAAATATAGACAAAAAAAATGCTAAAAATATGATTAAGAAGTATGAAACCCCTTTTGCATTTATTCTATTTTAATCATAATTAAAAATTTCTGTGAAAAATTACTTAAAGTGAAATTTTGATTAAGTGATAAATTTACCAACAAAAACTTCATACACATTTAAAACAAGTTTACATGAAATGGTTTTCCTAATAAAAATTAAAATTGCTTCAAGGAATGCTATATGAAATAAAGTGTCATTCTTCCAACCTTTAATGAAAATGTACTTTATTTCAATCCAGTAGCAATCATTATTTCAAACGATAATTATTTCATAGCAACCAGTTTTGAATAATTTGAAAATATTTTTGACTGAAATTGTTCAATATAACCAGCTATAGCTTGGGATGTTGCAATTAATAATCATCTAGTCGAAAGTGTGTCTAACGTAACACTTATTACATCTAGCTTATGGCAACATGAAGCTTCAGGATATAAATTATGTTTGGTTACAAAAATACCACTTTATTTCAACTGAATAAAACACGTGTCAATTGTAAAGACTTAAATCACATTAATTGTTTTCACCCCTTTGTTGATTAATTTCAATAGAAGAAATATTTCAAATTTAGTTTTAAATGAGTTTTTTTGAAAGAAAATAAAATCCTCAACCACATTTCATTAAGATTTTATTAAGACACATTGACACTTTTTGCTCTTTTGTCTAAGGATTTGGATGTTTGTTTACTGGTATGTAAATTTCTTTCAGTTTTTTTTTCCTAATATCTATAATAAGAACAATTTTATGGTTGAACAATTATCATGAAGTAACATTTTACTGACTCAACTACTACAGAGATGACGATTATATCTAAAAATGGGTGGTATTGTTGTAACATTTTATCTTATTTTTTTAGAGAATTATAAAACAAGTCTGAAATTAAAGGAGTTTATCGCTGTTGCAGTTCTATATCAATTCTAAGTTTTAGGTCTAGTTGAGTTCTAATAAAATTGTCAACATTTTATGCTTTAAAATAATTAAAATTTGTATGTTTGTAAACTAACTTCTTAAAAAATGTCCCCAATATGTAACATATTCTCCATTCGTCTTAACTTTGCCTGTTAACTTAAGTTTTTTTTCAATTTCAATTGTCCTTAATAGACAATCCAGATCCATTAACATTTATGTATACCTTCATAAGAAAAAAAAAAACTAGCTAAGTATTGTATTGTAGCAAAACACAACACAATATTTTCTTACTTAATACATTTGGCCGATAAATAAAATCAACACCCTTAAGAAAGTTTATACTTTTTTTTTTTTCAAAATGTCCTCGAATAAGAACATTTTTTGTTGTTTGTATCAATAAAATAACCATAAAATCTGTTAAGGACAATGGTTTTGAATTTCATTATACTACTTGGCCTCTTTCTTTAATGTTTCTACATTTCTTACCGGCAGAGATACTTAAAGTTAATATGAGTTTAAAAAAAAGAGGGAGGAGATAGAAGATAAGAGAAAAAGTAAAAAAAAAAAAATATCTTAAGGTGTGACTTGACTACAAAGTTTAAGGTAATAAAATGTAGTTGGCTGGAACAAATAATATTCGTGGCATATGTACACCAGCATAGAATGGGATGATATTAACACACATGAGGTACCGAAGATACCAATAAAGGAATGTAGGAAAATCTTAAGAGGATTTTTGGTCAGTTTGGTAAAAATTTTTAAATCGGATTTAAAATTAAATTTATTATTGAAATAAGTATATATGAATGTATAGGTGAGCGTATGTGAACATTGGTTTATGATTATTCTTTGTTTGTTTATTTTTCTAAGGCCAAAAGGACCCTTGTTGTTGGTTATTAGCAATTTATATATTTTTTTGGGGTTTTTTATTGCTGAGATTGATTAGCCTAGATTTATTTTATTTTCGTAGAAAAAAAAGGACAAATTCTGTATATGTTCTCTTAGAATATACATATTTTCTAATTTCATTTTAAAATGAAAATGTGTTGATAAATACCTTTAACTATAATTTTTTCAATTCTCTTATCCTTAAGCGACTATTAATTTGTTTAACTGCAGACTTATTATTGTTTTGTAACTAAAATTTTGTATTTGCTTCGTCAACAAACATGTTGAAATAGATAAACAATTTAAGTTGAGTTAACTTTTTTGTTTATTCTCAAACAATTTTGTTTACTAATTAAGGTGTATTTAGTGTTTTGTTTTTATTTCGCTTTTTTGTTTTGCAAACAAACAAATACAAATACTGGGTAAAAATAAAAGTTAAAACTAGATTAACTTTTCTAACCATAAAGACATCAAAAATGTCAAAGTCACGTTGTGCAAAAATTATACTAAATACTTTTAAAATATGTGGTTAATTAGCAAAAACAAAGAATAGCAAATATTAGAGTTAAAACCAAAATTTAAGAGGACCAACTTAATATTATTTTAATTATTAGTATTTAGCTTTGAAAATTTATTTGAAATATTCTTTAGTTGGTCCTATTCAACTTTCATACCACCAGTATAAATTATAATTTATATGAGTTGTTCTGGCTAAAACTGTTGCAAGTAATTAGAATGTATTTTGTGTTATAAAAATAACGCAAAAAGAAACACAATAAACTTTTGTACACAATAATAAAATTCCAACAAGTGTATTTATTTTTTTGTGTTTTTTTTTTAGTTTCATTTCATTTTTGTACGAAACCACAGCATTGTAAATTGTTATTAAAATCAGATTTGGTACTCGGGTTGTTAATATTAAATTTATGTTTTCTTTACAGTTGAGTGTAAAAGTATTAATACGCAAGAAATTTAATTACGAAAAGGGTAATTCTCTTTTATGGAATTAACCAAACTTCTATTCTATAAAATATTGACTAGAAGTTTTTGTTTTTTAGAGCAATGATTTATTTAATTCACAAGTTAATTTAACTATTTTTATTATTAATTTTTATGTACTGTACGTTATATAATTAAATGTGCGTAAAAAAATAAATAAAGTTATGTACATATGTGTGTATATATGTATGTACATATATATGTATGTACATATATATGTATGTAGAAACTTTAAAAATGAAAAGAAAACATGTTATACGTGTATTGCTATAGCAACAATAAATTTGCTATGTATGTATATGTTAACTTTGTGTAAAATTATAGTAGTAAATTAAGTTGCTGTTCTCTTAATTTCTGATTGAAAGATTGGGTTCCTTTATATTAATGTCATTGATAAACTAGGAATCCATATATACTTTACTTAAACAGCATATTGAAAGCAATTTTTCAGATGTCTAAAAAATCCTTTATCGGATTGAAATAAACATTTTAAAATAGAAAGTGTTTACATAAAGTATATAAATAATTAATTTGCTTTTTCTTCACATATATTTCATATAACTCAAGTTTGTAATTATTGCTAACTATAGAAGAATCTCCATAGTATTTATTTTATTTTTTGATAGTTCTATAGTTTCCAACATAAAAAAAAAAAAAAAAAAACTATATTTTTTATAAATGTGTGTGTATATATGACTATGTAGGCTTACAACACAATCACATTCACAATGATTTCTCTGCAGATGAATAAAGATATAAAGAGAATTTAATTAAAAAACATGAATTTTTTTATTGCAGCAACAACAATAAAGAGTGCGTCTTGAAAAAAAGTTAACAAAAATTATTTTAAATATTAAAGTTACTACTGTAATTTTGATGAAAATTTAATAAATAAATAAATAAATAAATAAATAAATAAATAAATAAATAAATAATCAAATAAATTAAAAAATAAATAAATTACTTATCTAAATTTTTGGGTTTTAAGTAATCAAATTCAAAAAAAAAAAAAAAAATAGTGATCTTAATGGAAAAATGTTAATCTTTCTGAATCTGGCATTGATTTTATTGTATATCTTTCAGTGGAAATAATTTTTGATTTTAAATTCGGCTCTATTTAGTCAGGATAATAAAATAATTTCTTTGTCATTTCAAGACCTAAATAATTCTATATTTTAATCTTAAAAAGGCAGTTTTTAAGGTACTTTAATGTGAGTATTGCGTGTTGTAAACATTTATTTATAATTCTGAAATAAAAAGAGAAAAAAATTTTCGTTTAAGCTTCTAGCTTTTTTTTCTAGTTTTTTTGATTCTTCATATAGCNNTTCTAGTTTTTTTTTTTTTTTTTGATTCTTCATATAGCCTTAAAAGGGCTAAAAAAATCTTTAATCGAAGCATTTTCGTGTATTAATTTGCACAAAAATCTAAATTATTTATATTAAACAAAAATCTTTATTCTACAACAATATAACAATTATATCCTAAAAACCTTCATTACCCATAGGAACTACTTATTTATGTTGTATCTATAAATTCACTGATATATCTTAAAAAATGACAAAAACTAATGACAACTAAAAAATAAACGCGTTTTGTAATAAAACAATATATTAGCATTTTGATATAAATATATTTTTTAGATCATTAAACCTCTTTTGAGCTTTTTTGAAATTCAATATAGCTTCTTTTTTTTCCCAAATCCTGGCAATACTGCTAGATTTTAAACTTTCATATTCTATATAAGTTATAGACATAGTATTCAATATTGATGCATTTTACTAATAGGCTTATATATCATTTAAACCTTAAAAATATGCAACGATTTTTGTTTTAATTTGTGGGTTTTTTTATTTGAATACAAAATTAATTACTAAAAGAAGAAATTATAATAACTTACTGCCCCAAGATGTCGATCAAAAATTTGTTGCTATATTTTATATGGAGCCAAAAAAATATATATATTTTTCGCTCATTCATATATTCCTTTTAATTAAAAGATAGAAAATTATGAATCTGTATGCAATATAAATTTTTTTGAAACGCACTCCTTTTAATAAATCTCGCATACTCAAGTATCTGTATTTTAAAAAAGAATATATCAATATACCCAGTTACATATGTATCTATACATATCCACAGTAAGGGTTAAAAACTCGTAAAATATAAATAAAACCGCAAAATATTACAAAATGTTTTCATCACAATACAATTATTATTAAACCACTAAAACTGATTTTGAAACATAAACAAATTTCCTTTATTAAATATTTAAGACAATTCTCAAAACTATGTTTCCATAAATATTCACACAAAAAATCAACCCCAAAAACCAAATTAAATTAGATAAAGATAGAAAAAAAAAGAAAAATAGAGAAACAAATTATTGTAAAATTATTTATAAAAAATTTATTTATATTTTTTATTATCTATTTTATATTTAGTGTTTGATGTCTGGGCATACATTAAAAGGTTTTCAAACTCAATCCATGTCAGACAATGTCAAAGTGAAAAATGGAATTTACAAATTTTCTTAGAAATTCATAAACATATTTTTCTAATACAAATACCTACACATATACATATGTAGGTATAAAATCAAAACAATATGTTAAATTTCAAGACTCCTTGGAGATTTGAGAGCGTCTGAAGAAAATATGATTTAGGTTATTTTATATTTTTTATAATTTTAATAAAAGTTATCTTTAAAATTTTTACAAATTGTAGTTAGAAAAAATGAATTTTTTTACAAAATCATAGAAACAAATGTCATGTCATGTATTTGGGAAACATTGAAAATTTAAACAACCGCATGTACTAAATGTTCATGTATCTTATCTATATTTGTATGTGTTAGTAAAAGTTTGGTGTGTCATATGTGTGTATGTATGTTTGTATGGGTGCATGTATGTATTTATAGTCATTGCACGTATTTGGTAAGCGACAATCAACCACTGATAACAACAGAGATTTACACCGTACACGAATTTGCAGTGGCATTAGTGGTCAAAGCGAAAATATTCCAGATATATTTACTTTACTCACACACTTACATTAAGCCATAGACAGCTACACTAACATGGGCATTGCAAAATTTACTGCTGCAACAACAACAATCTCTATAAAAGCAATAATAACAAAAAAAATGTGTAATTGTAAGATTGCAAGTTTGTTGTTGTAGCATTATAAACACTGACTGCAATAAATACAAAATTTGTAAGTTATTTGTTGGATTTAATATATATTTTTTATCTAAAGCCATATAATTTTAAGATATTATTTATTATCTGCATTTTACTATTATCTAGGAAATTAAAGTTTAAAGTTTAATAAAATATGCTGCAATATAAGGTTTTAGATTTAAATTTTTAGAATTTTATTGATTGAGAGTTAAAATCAATTTATAGTTTACATCAGGAACTGGTAATAAAGCATTTACACGCATTAGCATTTAGAGTTCTTTTGAAAACATTAAAAAATTATAAAGCCCACAAAAAAAAAAAAACAAATTTAATTAGGGAATAAATATTTCGAACTTTTTGGAAAATAAAATTAAAAAATAATATGAAATTTTCTAAAGATTAAAATTTAGATTAATATAACCTTTTATTGGATTCATATGTTTCTAATAAGAAATCTGTTGAACTTTTTTGAGTTAATAAAAAACGAGGCTAAAAATAAGAAAAAACTATTTCCTTTAGATAAAATAGATATCTAACACATGCAAACGTATTAGAACTATGTATATATAATTTATTTCTGTCATGTGATAAATCAATTTTTGCAATACACTAGAAACTTGTAGGGTAGAAGTGGGAGCATTTTTTTCCAATTATCTTGAAAACGAAATAAAAATTTTTGTTGAAATAATTAATTAATTTATTTTTTTTCTATTACAGATCAAATTTTAAAACTTTTAACTTACATTTGTTCTGAGTGTTTATTTTGTGTGATAGGTTTAATATTTTTTTGAATTGATGAACGATTTTTTACTAATGTTTTAAAGCTAATAGTGAAGTACAAAAATTTGCAACATACGTTTTAATAAACTCTTTTTAAGAGTGAAAAAAATTATCACTTATGCGATTTAACTTACCCTCAGGAACGTTGTAATCACATACGAAGCTCTTACTATCAGTAAATTTTTTACTGTATATAAAGAGTCCCCTAATTCCAGTTCAAATAAAAACTATTTAGTGATTTTCCCATGAATAGATTTTGGATCGCCATTGTTAGTTGACTTTTGATTTATTTTGAACAAAATTCGATTAAACACATTAATATTTGAGTGATATAAAATAGAAAACTATCACTATACTTCACAAATTCATAATAAAAAATACCTTAACATGAAGAGAGTCAGGATTAAAAGGGCTTAAATATTCAAATATTTCAATGTGAAATTTAATTCAAATACATCCAGCAGTTCTAAGGTTACACAAATATTTCCAAAAAATTTCGTTTTGGAACCACTGTACGATCTTTATTGAGTATTGCAATTTAGGCAATTTTACTAAATAAATGCTGAAACATTGTTTTTAAGCTAAATTTTTTAGGAAACTAAACTACAAACATACTAAAATTTTAATCGAAAAATCATTTGATTTTGATTTGTCGATTAATCGAACAAACTATATTCGAGTGAATAACCTATTTATTTTAGAACAATTAACTATATTTTGAAGAAAGTTTTATTTTCTCCACATGGAGATATATTGGAGTACTTTAAAAATATAGTTGCAATTAAGCCCTGAAGAAAATAAACATATATATATTTTTTTCAAATTAGTGCTCTAAAAAAAAAAAAAAAATCCCAACATTTAAAGACACATTTCTCAAAAAAAAAAAGAAAACTGTAAAATAATTATTTTATCAAAATGTATTGATCCAGTACACTTACAAATTTAAAACTAGTTTAATCCACAGAAGATTAAATATTCAAACCATAATTCTAGTCTTCTACGAGTTTTTAATTTCACAAAAATCCAGGCTCTTTAATATACAACCAATACACATATATATTTATATCTAACACTCTCAAATACGCATATAAACTAACACATAGTAAACATTTTACAATTATATATGTGCGTAGAGTTAAATTGAGGTTTGATTTGAATTTAGCCGTTGTAAGAGAAAAACATTTAGCAGAATCATTTTAATTGGTATAAATAACAAAACCGCCAACACCAAAATGGTATGATAATGTGGTAAAAGAATATTAAAATGAACGTAGAAAATTGTAGGAGGAAATATAAAGTTTATATAGAAATATATGCAAACAAAAATAATATTCAAACCATGTATCTAGATATGTCTACAATACAAAACGCTAAATATTATAGAAGAAATCCATATACTCATTATATAATGAAAATTAATATTTATTTATATGCCTGTGTAAATGTGGCAAATATGATATTGAAATGTATTTAAATGAATATGTTTTGCATTTTGAACGGACTTGAGTCATAATTGAAATCAACTAAAGTATTTGGATTGTATTGAAATTGAAAAAATAAAATAAATACTAATAATAATGTTTGATTAAATTTCATAAATAGATTTTATATAAAATATGTTCTTTTGTTTATGTACTATGTATTACTGCAAAACATTAACTTGTAATTATTTATCTTCGATGTCATTTACTTTAGTCACCTCTTAGTCCATTGACTTTAATAGTTAGTGTTTTCATTTTATGAAGATGATTTATTCCAGTTAAACCATTAATTTCATTTCATGATGACTAACTTTATACCCAGGTATATGTATCATCATCGTTATTGATTTTCAGTTTAGCTGTTGTTTGTTTTACCCATTTGCTGTTGCACAGATATTTATGGACATTATATTGTTTACTCTACATAGATGATTATTTACTTAGTTAGATGTATTGAGAATTTATGTTTGTTAACAGGTAAGAGCATAATATTATTTGGTATTGTGATCATTAATTTTATTTATGAAATGAAAGTGATTAATTTAAGGTTTTATTCATTTTGTTTTGATAATTATACAGGGGAACACTAATTCTACGGTAGGGATTCTTAAAGTCAATTTTAACGACAATAAGTAGAGAATCTGTAAACGAAATCATTACCATTAATAATTTGCTTTAGATTTCTAGAAAACTAGTTATATACCAAATTAATGAGATTACGCTAGATATATTAAATAATAGGTCCTACAAATAATATTATGCTTTTTATGATATATTTAATAGATTTAAGCATCCGCTATATTCCAAAACGATATGGTAAAATTTTAGTGGATATCCCTCTAAAGATTTTTCAGTGAGTTTACGCTGTTGCACTGTCAAAAGGACTATTCCTACACAGAAAAAACTAAATTTCAAAATCAATAATAAAATTCTTAAAGTTAATAATTT
>MINK01009079.1:5526-23377 GCA_001735545.1 Phormia regina
TGAACAGAAAATGAGAGAATAAAGGAGAGGAAGACTAAAATACTAACGAAAAAATTTTATATGGGAATAAAAAAACAATTTGACAGTAACGCGAGGTGTATTAATGAAAAAATTTTAAAACAACTGTTCTTACGAGTATACTTTCTAATTATACTATGGAATGTATATTGAGTGATTTAAACAAAAAGTTGTTGATATTTTCCGATATAAAAGAAAATTAATTTGTTTTATATTTTGCAATTTGAAGAGAAAGTTGAATGCACTTCAGTTATTTGGTACACCGCACAAACTATTGTGTCGTTTTACGATATTAATATAATTTTCACGACAATGATTATGACAAAGAATACTAAGAACAAAAGAATACTATGAAGAGAAGGCTTGTCAAAAAAAAACCTAACTCTGTAGTAAAAAAAACCTACTTTAAGAATGTATTGGTAAAACATTTTTGATATTATATTAGTGCAAAACAAAACTCACTACCTTCATATTTTTACACATAGTTGTATACAATGTTATATGTATATGTTATATTATTAATCTTATATTCCATACTAATTTTGGTGTTTCTCTTTTTGGTTAACGCTGGTTTAATTCAAAATTAATGTTAATTAGATTTGTGCATAGCGCATTGTAAATTTGTACTTTATTTTCAGTACAAAAAAATACAGCTATGTTTATTTGAATAAACAAACAAAAATAATGTCAAAAAAAAAAAAACACAAAATTAATTTTTCAGTTTGTAAAAATTATTAACTATTTGTTACCGTTTATATTGTGAAAATTAAGAAAAAAATATTTAATTATATCTTTAAGTGATTAATATGTGTTTTAAGAGGTTTTTGCACTAAAATATGAAGTTTATAATAATGACATTAGTGTTTTTTCACTCTCTCACAAGCGTGTTGAATTTACACTGCACCTATATAAAATGGATTAAATTCGGGAGGGTATGTACCTTGACCTCTTGAGTTATTGGGATTGTTTTTCATCTATAAGAAGTTACTTTTCAGAAAACTGTTTTATACTTTTATTATGTTTTGCTAAAGAAAATTTAGTTTTAGAGAAAAAAGTGTCAAAAAAGTAGTTTGTAATTTTCAAATTCAAAATCGTTTATTTTGGATTCGGTAAAGATATCGACAGTTTTTTTTATTCAATAGATAATTTTTTCTTTAACTTGTTAAAATTTTAATAATTTATTTTAAAAAATTTAACCTGTATATGAATCAAAGGATAATAAAAATGAGATGTTCAATAACACTAGGCAACAAAATAAAAAAATGTGGAGGCTTGAAAATCCATTATATAATTTTGATGTATTTTGGTTCCAGTAGTACAAATATGGGCCAAATTTCAAATTCAATGCAGGGTTTTTTAAATTTTAATAAAAAAAATCATTAAAAGACGAAAACAGCAAAAAGTCGTAAAGTCTATTGGCTCTTTTCGAATTTATTCGCAATTAATTTAATTCGCTCATTTTCACAGAATTTTAGTTTTTTGAGAAAATTTTCCACTTATGTTGTCATAATTCAAAGTTAATATTCATCCCGATCCAGAGAACTGTAAAGAAAAATATCATTATATGGAAATATAATATACGAGCTGATTGAGCATGCGTTTCACGGGTTTTATTGTATAAAAACATATTATACAACATAAAATTAAATTTTGTGTGAAAAATATGATAACCATCATATGAACGAAAGTCCACTAATGGATTTTCATTACTTAGGACCATGTCTCTAAATTAAAAATTGTAGAAAATTCAAAAAGTACTATCAGGATAACAAAAAGTACCACAAAATCCCCAGTTATATATTCACATTCATTTGGGACCACATAACCTTAATTTCACGTTTCTAGGTTCATAATTATAAAAAATACAAAAAGGTCCATTAAAATAACAAAAAAGTACCGCAAAGTTCTCTCATGGATTATCATTCACTTAGCACCCCGTGTTCCTACTTTCACGTTTCTAGGTTAATATTATAGAAAATTCAAAAGGTACCATTCAAATAACAAAAAAAAATACCTCAAAGTGCCTTCTTATGAATTCTTATTAACTAAAGACCACATATTCCTATGTTGTTGTTTCTAGGTTAATAACTATAAAAAATTCAAAAAGTACCATTAGAAGAACGAAAAAGTACCACAAGGTCCCCGTTTGTGAATTCTTTCCACGTGTATTTAATTTCATGTTTCTAGGTTAAATATTACAGAAAATGCAAATAGTACCAATAGAAGAAAAAAGTACCACAAAGTGCATCTTCTTGAATTCTTACCTAAAGGACCATGTAATCTTTAAGTACCTCAAACTCCACTCTTCTGTATCATTATTAGTTTGCGAATTATAAGGATACCGATTTTACCCTTTTTACCCCCTAAACATTCGAATATCCAAAAATCTATATGGAGAGAGAACTACCTACGTTCAAAATTACGTCTCTCTAGCTTCAGCCGTTTGGGTTGTGGGATAATGAATCAGTCAGTCAGAAACGTTACTCTTTTATATTAATTACTTACCTTTTTTCTTCATAGTTTGTCCATGAAAAGAAAATAAAAATTAATTTAATTGATTAATTGTATATATTTACCCATAGTATAATTAGAAAGTATACTCGTAAGAACAGCTGTTTTACAATTTTTTCATCGACACACCTCGCGTTACTTTCAAATTGTTTTTGTATTCCTATGTAAATTTTTTTCGTGGGCATTTTACTATTCCTCTCATTTATTCTCTTATTTTCTGCTCATATCAATTTGGCATTGTGAGGAGTAGTTTTACACTAACAAAATACAAAGAATTGTTGTTTTTGTAGATGTGCTAGTATTTTACAATTATGCTACTATATTTACCATGCTTCTGCTCCATTACGCGCCGTCCGCACACGCTTTTTTCATGTTCGAGCAATAAACAAAATTTTGTACGCACATGCATTTGGATAGTGTAGACCCAACATGTCATCGAACGTCATTTTGTATGCGAAAGAAGAGGCGCTGTATGCAAAATTATCGAAGTGACTCTGTCGGCAAACAAAAAATTATGATTTGTTCGGCAAATGTTCTGCCCACTCAAAACAAAATGGAAAAAATTGTGTGCATTTCTCTTTTGTACTAAACATGTCTCGGCCAAATCAACCGTTGATTACCACGTGCTCAACTAAAAAAAATGTAAACAAAAAAGGCAAAAAAGAAGATAATATTTCGTGGATCATAAAAAGGGCAAATTCGAACCAATTTTTGTTTTTAAACGGAATTGGAAAGAAAAATAACTCAGGACCCTAATTTCATGAAGGTCATTTTCGAAATAATGTTAGTTAACGAAATATGGCGTTATGAAAAATAACTTTTCATTAAAGATTTACTTCAAATAAAATCGGTAAATTGAACGGTTTACGAATTCTGAAAACGGATTTAGATAGCCAGTAAAGAGTACCTTTAGGACCCATGACTGTCACTTTCGAAAAATTAGACGTTTGTAGGGTATTCAGTACCAAAGTTGAAAAAGCGGCCAAAGGGTGAAAAAGGTTGTTGGTTGATAAAATTGGTAAAATTAACGGTTTACGAATTCTGAAAACGGATTTAGATAGGTAGAAAAGAGTACTATTAGGACTCATGAATGTCACTTTCGATAAATTAGACGTTTGTAGTACTCTTTGCTAGCTATGTTAATCCGTTTTCAGAATTCGAAAACCGCTAATTTTACCAATTTTATCAATCAACAACCTTTTTCACCCTTTGGCCACTTTTTCAATTTTGGTACTGAATACCCTACAAACCTCTAACTTTTTGAAAGTGGCATTCATTGGTCCTAATAGTACTCTTTGCTAGCTATGTTAATCCGTTTTCAGAATTTGTAAATCGCTAAATTTACCAATTTTATCAACCTTTTTCACCTTTTGACCACTTTATCAACTTTGGTACTGAATACCCTACAAACGTCTAATTTTTCGAAAGTGACGGGTCCTAATAGTACTCTTTATTAACTATCTTATCTTCTGCGAAGCAAATCTTTAATAAAAAGTCATTTTTCATAGCCCAATATTTCGTTAACTAATATTATTTCGAAAATGACCAGGTTCTTGAGGTATTTTTCTGTTCAATGCCGTTTAAAAAATTGAAATTCGTCGGAAAATGCCCTGTTAGTAATTGCTGAAACATATGCATATTTTTGACATGATTTGTTTACATTTTTTGTTATTGTTTTCGTGTCACGTGCAAAAAGAGCAAAAAAAATTTTGCTAAATCAACCGCTGTTGAATTCTTGTTTTTTTTCACACGCGTTCGGTTATGTAGTAATAGATTCAAAATCTATGTTTGTTAAGCATAGAAATTGAACCAAAAAGGCATAGAGTTGTATTTTCATCGATGAAAAGATATTGAAATCAAAGTCGAAAGGGAAAAACTCTTTGTCGAGCCGGTGCTAATATTTAAATGTTACCGCCATTGAATATTCGCAATATGTACGTAAACATGCGATAAATTTGTGCATAGTTCTATAACTTCAAGATTAATTACATTTTATGAATTTTGTTTATAATAGTTATTAACTTTTATAAAGTTAAATAAAAAAAATTGAGACATTTCACAAATAAAAGGAAGAAAATTTTGTTTGTGTACTTTAGCTGACTAGCAGCCACCGAACGTATTTAAAATAACCGCCGTCAGAAAATATTTCCGGCTTAGTCATCGACAACAGCCGTTTATGTTTTGTATAAAAAAAAAAAAAAATATTTTATAATTTTTATAAAAATGGATTTTGTAGTAGGATTTTACTTGAATCAGCCNNTTGTTGTTGTGCTTCAAAGAAAAAAGTCCTAAAATAATAAGACCTTTTACAATGTGTTTATTGTTTTGTCATAACTAAACGGTGTAAATCAAAGTCGAAAGGGAAAAACTCTTCGTCGAGCCGGTGCTAATATTAGAAGTTAGCAACCACCGAACGTATTTAAAATAACCGCCGTCAGAAAATATTTCCGGTTTAGTCATCGACAACAGCCGTTTATGTTTTGTACAAAAAAAATTATAATTTTTATAAAAATGGATTTGGTAGTAGGAATTTATTTGAATCAGCCATACAATGTCCAATATGTATGACTCAAATTTAAAATAACACTCTAACTTATGAGGGTTGCTCACAGCAGTCATATTTTTTGTGTTATTATTTTATGATATATGACTATGACGACCGTGTGAATACCCCAAATAAAATTTTGTTAAAAACGAAGAATAATAACACAGGTCAACAGTAGTCCAAAAAAGGGCAAAATTTTAAATTCTATGGAGTTTTTTTATTTATGTAAAATTATACATTTTTTAGGTGTTTTTCCACATAATTAATGATAACTCAAAAATTTTTAGTCGAATATTATTAAAATTAATTTAGAAAAATTAACATTTACATAATATTTAACCCCTTCATATGTTGTGGTTCAATCGGCTCAATAGTTTCGGAGTTATAATAAAAAATTAACTAAAAAATATATTTTGTCATAACTCAAAAACAACTTGTGCGATTGATTTGTACGATAAAATTTACAAAAATTGTAGCTTACAATATCTTTAAATGATGTATACAATTGCTTTTGATGCGATCAATAGTTTCAAAGTTATGGAAAATATTGTTGGACAAAGAATATAAAGTTAGTAAAAAGTTTAAAAAAACAAGCTAGAATGTTATATACAAGCTAGAATCTACATATCCACCATCTACTTTTTAAAATTTTACGTTATATAGGTGGTGGGCGGTAAGGTTGGTGACCCCGCGCATTTTTTGTTTCCGAGTTTATATCGACCATCATACTATTTATTTTATTTTAGATATATTAGCAGAGGAGTATGAAACGGACAAAACAAATTTCGTAGACATAGCTCCTTATAAGGGAGGTGGGCGATTAAGTGGACGCACCACGCCTATTTTTGGTTTAAATGATTAAATCGACCCTCATTCTAACGTATTTATACAAAATTACGTTGTCGTACATCCTTTTGTTTTAAAAATATTAGCAGAAAAGTATAAAACGAACTCCCTGTGTTTCTAGTTTTTAGCCAAAAACATTCTTTTTTTAACCGATTTTGACCATTGTCAATATCAAATAATTTTTTATTATAACTCCGAAACTACTAAGCCGATTGAAATACATTATATGAATGGCTTAAAGGTAATGTAAATAGAAACATGTGTAAGTTTATTTCAATAATATTGGACTAAAACTTTTTATGTGATATATCCCTAAAAAATTATAATTTTAAATAAACATTATTTAAAAAAAAAAACCTTTCCATAGAATTTAAAATGTGGCCCATTTTTGTATTACTGGAACCACAATACATCGAATATAGTAGACTTTATTCGAAACCATTTTTTTTTAATAAAAATCAGTTTTTTAATGTTAATATTATATTAACACCTTAATTACGACGATTTTAGATTTCATGGCTACATCTTTATTAATCAGCAAATGCGAGCACTTTAAATTTAAAAATTTATTACTGATGCTTGGGCTCTGGATTCGGCGGTGGCAAAATAAAAAAATTGGAGTTCAAAAACCGGTCAAAAATTTCCAATTTAGGAGAATTTTATAAAAAGTTTAAACCAAAATAGGGGTTAAAGAAACGGGATGTCAAAAATATCCAAATTTTAGTTATTTGTACGAAAAATCTCTAATATTGAAAAAAATTGAAATAGCATCATGTGTCCAAATTAAAAAAATGGGGTTATGATACAAAATCGCTAATTATTTAAAAGTGATAAAAATGTATAATTAATTTTTATTTTTATCAAGTGTTGATCACCACCTTTAAATGGGTATCATTAGCTTTTTCATGGTGTAAAAGATTGTCATTTTATATCGTTACAACGTTTAAATAAAATTTGGTTCGAATTGATGGACCAAATTATTAGTCCTATTTGTTTAACAAATATAGGGAACTAATTAATATCAAATATAGGGATTTTAATTTCTTGTTTTAAGCTACATTTTCTTCTTATTAATTGTTTTTTTCATACAATTTCAAAGGCAAAAAATCTCTATTCGAGTTGTTTTATTATTTAACACAGAGAAAACATACAAGCATGAAAAATTATGAATAAAATTTTTATTTGTTCATAAATTTATTTATTTTTTTTTTTTTTTAATTAAAAAGTATTTATGTGTAAAATTTGTATTTAAATAAAAAAAATGTGAAAATATTTTGGCAAACGAAAAATAATGCAAAAAAAAACACATAAAATGATATGTAAACAGTGTTGATTAAATGATGGGATTTTCCAAAAACGAGTCGAAAATGAATTTATGTGAGTATAGAAAATAGACCCTACCTAACCTAATAATGATTGAAAAACTAGTAATGTTTTAAAATATACTCGATTATTCGAACAATTAAAAACTGCATTTTCGAGTTGTTAGATTAGTCGAACAAGGAAAAAGTCGAGTAAAATGAATATCATATGAAACACCCACTTTTTCAACTGCTTAAATTTTTTGTACTTGGGCGGCACAACGCCTTCGAAAATCTTGCTTCGTCTTGTTTCTCTAGTTACAAGTTTATAAATAATTTTATTGCATCTTGTAAAAATGTTTAATTTCTTTAAAATTGTGCCTTTAAACAAATTTGTCAATCACACTAGTAAAATAATATCTTACGCAAATAATTCTACATATAAAGTTTTATGTTATAAAAATGAAGTGCAGATATTTTCTAGAGATTGGGAATGTACAACCTTGCAGATCGAAAACATAAAATTTTGTTGCATTCCAGATAATTCGGATTTTCTTATATTACTTTCCCAACATCACACTGAAAGTAAAATTTTTCTTAATGTCTACAACATTTCTAATAAATGCAATCGTAATGCTGCAATATTAATAAGTAGTTCAGTTATTGAAAATAAAAATAATAATAGGGTAACTGCTTTAAGTGCATTGAAGTTATCAGATATGCAATTATGTTTATCAATTGGTCTTGATAATGGTAATATTTTGTTCTATAGGAATCTCCCTTGCAAGGATATTCCTAACGACGCATTTATATCATTTAACGTTAGCTCGAAACCAGTAAAAGGAATTAAGTTTTCAATAAATAAGCATAAAGAAGCAAGTATGTTTATATGTTCAGATGTTGGAGTATTTTGTTATACTATATCAAGCAGCTTAAATTTAAGCGAAACCAAGTTAATTTTAGATGATATGGTATCGAAAGTACATTGTACTACTTTGAGACCCTTGTTCGATTTAGATGAAGAACAATATTTTGTTGTCGCTCGTGAGGATGGACTTTATTGTTATACAGCTGAAGGTAGAGGTCCGTGTTACGCCATAAATGGCGCTAAAATGGCAGTTGAGTGGTTTGGAAAAAGATTAATTATTTTACTGAAAACAAAAGATTGTTTGTATTTAAAAGAAAGCTGTTCTCATCTTGTGATTATCGACATTGTTAATAAGATCACAGTGCTTAACAAAGAATTTCATGAAGACGATTTATGTATATTTCCAACAACAGGGAAATCAAGTTGTTTAATTTTATTAAAAAATAAGGGAGTATTCGCTTTGGTAGAATATGAATTGAGATATAAATTATCTCATTTGCTAAAAAAAAACTTATATGATATTGCTGTAAAACTTTTGGAGGAATCGGGAGCTAATTCCGATATTATATCAGAAGTGTATGTTCACTATGGAGATCATTTGCTACAAAGGGGAGACATATCAGAAGCTATAAAAGTTTATTCTAAAACAATTGGAACAATATCACCATTTTTAATAATTAAAAAATTAATGGATTTTCGTTATAATGAATATCTTATAGAGTATTTATCTAAATTAGTTGAGACAAAATATAAAATGCCTGAACATATAGAACTTCTTAACAATTGTTTTCAACGAATTGAATTACCCAGAAATGCGTACCATATATTCGAAATGGAAAAAAAAGGATATAATCACTTATATCTAGATAATGCAACAAGTCAACATGAAAAAGTATCATTTATCATAACAACTTTAAAGCAGAATCAAAGTATTCCATTAATTTATTTTAAAGATTTAAAAGATGCTGAAATTATGAATTTTTTTTCAGAATTTGGATTCTATTTTATTAAAAAGTATCCAAATGAGTTAAAGGAAATAATAAAACACTTATTATCGGATCGATTCATTGGCAATTCTATATTTTATAAAATAATAATTTCTTTATCGCTTATGAATAAATTATATGCTGTCGATTTTATAAATAATATAATTACAAATTGTAAAAAAACCTCCATATATAATATTTGGATCGAGTTAATTTTGCATATGTGGCGTAAAGGGAATGTCGATTTAAATTTTGTCATTGATTTTTTTAAAATACATCTATCAGAAGTTTGCATTGACAATGTTTTTATATTATGCCGAAATTATAACTTTTGGCCAGGTATTAGAATGATGTATGATAAATGTAGTTTGGAAATATTAAGCACTCGTTGTTTAGTTAAATGCTTCGAAATGTTTCCTGAATATACTAATACATTTTCCTTTGAATGTGGGGACCAGAAACTGAATCGAATGTGGATACAAACTTTAAAAACCGAGAATTTAGATACTAACTATTCCCTAAAATTAGTTACAGATATAGTTAAAAATATTATTAAGGTTAACCCATATTGCATTTTAAACATTATTGACGGTTTTTCAAATAGAAAGGATTTTTTAATATCCCATTTAAATGAATTTCTTTTAAATGAAAGTTTTTTCACACATTTCAAATGCGATAAAGACTACCAACTTGTATCATATTTAGAAAGCCGCGTAATTCATATGGAAAATATATTAAATAATTACTTAAAACGACCTATAGAGTTTCGTAATAGATCGTGTGATATTTGTAAACAAATTATAAAGCAGCCTAGTGTATATTTCCTATGCCAACATTCCTATCATAGAGAATGTGTTCGACAGTACAGTGAAATTATGTCATGTATTTTATGTGGAAATATTCAAACATCTACGATAAAAATAAATTCTAATTTATTAAAAGTCTGTAATGTGCCAAATAATAATATATTGTTGGGAATTCCAAATAAGATAACGCATTGTGTACTTAATTATGACGGTAAAGATTTAAATACAAAAGACTTTAAATTTAAAACTGATCTAGAATTATATGAAAACGTAGAATCATCTAATCCTTTTGAAAATGAAGAAAATCCGGTATATAAGCGATTTTATAAATACGATGCTAATTTGAATCCCTTTAATGATAAATTTAACTAAATTTTATCATGTAATTAATATTAAACATTGTTAATAATATATAATTTTAATATAACAAAAATAAAGTACATAAAGTTTTGTATATATGACTACCTGCAAAATTTTGCATTTTTATTTAGTAGCAATTTTTATTTAGTATAGAAACATTATCCAAAAATTATAAAGATGAGAAATAATAAAAAACGATTTGTCAACTAAAGATTAGCAATTAAGTAAAATTTGTTTTTTGAGTTGTAGTTTTGAAAAATTTTGAAAATTAAAAAAAAAAACATTTGAAAATTAAGCTTTTTAATTGTTTTTTTGTTTGTTCTTCAAGTTACTTCCCAACAGACGAAATTTTAGTCAGCTGTTGTAGAAGAATTATTTGGCCTTGAATTCTTCATAACGCCATAACGAATTATGGCCATTTAGGGCCCAGAATACATGAAAATAGAAAAGAAATATAAATGAAAACTATTAGTATCTCGGATATGTAGTGAGAAAAAATAAATAAAAATAATAATCCAAAAGACAATACAAAATATAATCAAAGATGTATCTCAATCTTCTCCACAAAATCGGCCAACATAAAAATGTTCGCCAACCCCTTGCGTTCCAAAAATTCACGCAAATTCCTGTATTGGTCAATGGCAGGGAAGTTGGCCCGCATAGAGAGGACATTCAAATATAATATGAGATGCAGTCCTCCTCTCTGATGAAAATTCTTGCCAGTGTCTGTTTACTAAACGTGTGATCAGATAAGATCCTATTGATCAATCGTATTCGCCCGGACCCATGTTTCCATCGTCCGTCGACAGGCTGGAGAACCAAGGAGAATCCCTGAATAAGGGAAACATTGAGCCATATTCCTTACCTTTCGAACGCCTCAAGTCGTCATACTCTATTTTCCAGTCCTCGAGGAGCGATGTATCGTTGCGACTTACTGCCTCATGGAATGGCCATTTGACCAGCACGTGAACGCCCCTATGAAGTGCCTCCCTAGCAGCAGCGTCAACCCTAATGTAGGCCGGAATCCGGGCGTGACCAGGAATAGAATGAAACTCTATAGCCCATAAGCCTGATTCCCGAATTCTTCTCAACACGCTTCCTACTATATAGTTAGGATGGTCCCTTTTCCCTAGCAACATCAATCCCGACCTCGAATCCGAAAGTATCGCCAATTTCCTTATCCCACAATCCGCCTCATATTGATTGGCCTTTTCCATTGCAAGAAGCTCGGCAGAGGTGGATGATAGTGACTTGTCCGTGCGAAATGTCGCAATGAAATTAATCCTCATGAAGTAAAAGGCGAAACCAGTAGAATTCCGGCCTTCCGATCCATCGGTGAAAAAGATCTCGAAGTTGTCCTCCCTCAATCTATTAATCTTCTCCAGAATGAGTCCGTTAACAACTTCAGCATTTGCCTCCCTCTTATTCTTCACAGTACTCTTAAAGAAGTTCAGGTCGAATATGATGGCAGTCCCATCTGGCCTAACCAATTCGTATTCGCCCATATCCGCGAATATGTCACTGGCTGGTGTCCAAAGATGCTGTTGAAAATTCCAAAATATCAACTATAGGCAACTCGAAAGTCTTTGCGCCATGTGGTTTAAACCGGATTCGGTGTCGACCTTATAAGTACAAGGCTTCTCCTCAGGACACTGTTTGTTATGATTTTGTCATATTCACAAATGAAGACATGACATATTCCATTTTGGGTGTTGCAAAGCTCCTATAAAACCTTAGAGCCCGTGTTGGATCCACACCTGAATAGCAGCTATTTATAATGCTGATAAAGCTGCATGTCCTTCTAACGTCCTCAATCGCGTGGTCTATATGAGGGGACAATGATCCATCAGAAGACAAGAATCTACCGAGATAATTGATGGCATTGGCCTGTGGTATCCTAGTTGTTCGCAGAGTCCTTGGTCTGCGAATAAAATGGATAACGTTGGACTTTCTGGGGTTAAAAGAAAGACCCCGCGCAGTACACATATCGTAAAGTCTCACCAATTTACTACCAAGTAACAACCTAGCCGATTCAAATTCACGATCAACAAATACATTGGGGACAGAGTACTACCCTGAGCCAATTCCCTTGATGCCCGTACCTTCTGTCCATTCAAGACCAAGGTCCTATCCGCCAAAAATGTGGTAATCCAACTCACAATATGAGGATCGAAGTTCAATGTGGAGAGTAACTCACTCAACAACCTACATACGTTCTATCCGGAAGCAATTTATGTTCCTCAATATGGGATGATAATTCAATGACTGTATATCATCCCAAGTGTTCCTCATGTCCTTTGGTTGATTATATCTTCTAAGGTACGATAATTTCCTCCAGAAGGGTCTTACGGATGATGGGTGGGACAGCTTATCGATCATGTTCTTGAACGCATCTTTCTTCCTTCGAGAAATGTCATTCCTCAATTTGTGTTCAGCTTCCTTAAAGACCTTGAATTGTTCCAAAGTCCTGAGTAAGAAAAACTTTTGAATCTGTTCTCAGCAAACTCATCAATGTTGTTGCCAATATCTAAATTCCTAATCGCCGAAGTAAACTTGTCCCGAACAAGATACCTTCTAATTCCACGTTTTGAGAGACGGAAGTTAATCCTCATAACTATAGGTAGGTGATTGCTCCCCGTAATTTTGGTATTAATGACCCTCCAGGATGAAACAAGTGTGGGACTGTTAATGAACGTCAAATCAATCGCTGATGCTCTTGTGCCCGGTATTACATGAGTTGGACTTCCATCGTTCAAGCATGTAAAACCAAAGTCGTTCGCCAACGCCTCTAAAAAGATTCCCTTATTATCGCAGGAGTCAGATCCCCATAGTGATGATTTAGCATTAAAATCGCCACATATCACGGTGGTACCTCTAAGTCCATTCGCAAGAGCAAAAATCCGATTAAGTTCCGCCCTAAACTCACCTAAAGAAAGCGACGGTGGACTATAATTCACTATAATATTCAACGTAATGCCAGAATTCAATACAGAAATCGCCAAAGTGTCACCATCCCTTCCCAGATCGACCAATTAGTACTTTATACCCTTACGAATATACAACCCAACTCCGCCAAATCCATCTGCCCTATATCTACCAGCAAAATTATAATTCCTGAGACTTGTGCAGGCGCTATTGACCAGCCAAGTCTCATATAGAATCACAATGTCAATACCAATCCTAACCATAAACAATTCCAATAAATTCTTATTCCCCAACCTTTTCAGACTCTGAATATTAAATTGTAATAGCCCCTTGGCGTCAGTCGCGACTAATCGAATAAGCATCAAGATAATCAATACTCAAGTTAATACTATCCCTAAGTGAATTAGCGCGAAATTCTTTATGGTATACTGATCAACTTTCTCATTATTAAGTTTCATCAACAATTCCGTCAAATTTTTTGACGGTTCAGCCAAAAATTCCATTGTGCGATCATGATTTTCATTTCCTTTCATCTTAAACCCTGTTGGCCTTGATTTTTCAGGAAATGCCAATTTATTATGAGAGAAGCAGATCTCTAATTCATCGTTCACGCGTTTTGCCGCCCTTATGTTCACCCTTGTCTTCTCCTCCTCCCTTTTCCTTCTGGCATTATTTTTGACCACTTTCGCAAATGGCAATATCTTATGAAGTGATCTGGCGGCTTCCTGATGATTGTTAATAACCTTCTTGGTTGTGGTCCCCAAAACGATTGGAAAAAATGCCCTTGAATTTCATATGCGCCTCCTTCATTGATAGATTCTCGATGGTCATGATCTTCTTGATCGCGAACGTTTACTGGCGAGCTGGGCATTTCCTGTCGGTGGGCGAATGGTTTCCCTTACAATTACGGCATATCAACTCCAAGCAAGTCTCCTCCTTACCATGCTGGCCATAGTACAAGCGGCACAGTTCATAAGTCTGCTTGCAGTTGTGAGGACATGTTTCTAAAATAGTTAGTCTCTCTGTAATTATATATATAAAAAAATATTTTTTTTACGTTCATACTTAGCATCGAAATTTAGTTTAGAAAATTTTGTAGGAAATTTCATTCATTGAAGCTAAAAGTTAAGGCAAAATAATTTTTGAAAAATTTGGAAAAGCCGTACATATATTGAGGATTTATACATAGAGGAAGGAAAGATTTGGAAACAGTAAAGTAAAAGAGAGAAAAAAGGTATTAAAATAATAATTTTATTGAATGTGTTCAAAATAGTTATTTTTTTTCTGTTAAGGATTCAAAAAGATTCTACGTAGAATTGCAATAATTTGGGAAAGCATTTGTGATCTATTCAGGGTGATCCAACATTGCACAAAGATTTTTTTTACTATTTATAAGGAAAAGGAAAATAATAGTCAGTCAAATTGTACTGAAGTCTCAACGAAATCAAGTCTTTCAACAGAATCCAGCATAGAAAACGATTTTTCGAAAATATATATAAAATACGCAAGTTTCCTGGCAGTAAGTTTTAAAATCTGACAACCTCATTTAAACTTACCTAACGTGAAAGTATCCTCACTTAAACTTATTTAAAGTAAACTTTTCATCTTAAATCTAACGAAGAAGTTTCCAAACCTAAACCTAACATAACCTTTTTCCAAACTTAAAAGTAATACACACACACAAATCACACATACATACATACAAAACACACACATCTAGAAATGAAATACAATTAATACAAATACTTGCCTTACTTATTTTACACATATCATATCATCAAATTTTAAAATAATATATAAATTCGTAATTTCGGGATAATACAGTTAATAAATGCAAGAAACCGCTAAATGAAACAAAAAGGTTAGTTCTTTTTCTTATTAATTCACATATAGATTAATATATTCATCCTTTTTGTATTTTTGTTTCATTTAAACAGTTGCACTATACTTTGCTCTTTAATTTATATTAACTTACACTAATTTAACTTAAATATTTTACTATATTTATTATCATAACTAATTAAACTTTAGTTTGGTGACATATTTAACTATGTTTCGATTATTTAATTGTTACTTTGTAACTAAGTTTACTTTGTTTAAATAAATTACATTTTGTTTGTAATATGGACATTTAAATAATTACTTTTCGCGAAACATTTGAATCAGTTAGATAGAGTCGTCGTGGGTTATTCAGGAAATCTTAAAGAATAACATAGGTCATGGGCGGGTTAAGAACAGAGAAGGTAAATAACATCTTAGACCTTTTCACATTAATATTTGCATCATAATTTTCATTTCCTTTATTATTTATGTATTTATCTTTTAGTTTATTTTTAGTAGTCGTTTTCATACATTTTCAAAATACTACCTAAGTTTAAATTTTATTGTAATGAGCTAAATCTATTTAGATAAAGAAAAGAATCTCCCCATTTTCCGTTGAGCAAGGCTGGTGTTATAGGTAGTACCCTCTTTGGATAAATAGAGTACCAGTTTAACGTTCGTTACAGGCATCATAAATGTTTAACAAAGAAATTTTGAATTGATTTATGTATATAACTATTGATTTATATTAAGAATTATGTGTATTATAAAATTTTAAAAAAAGTTCCATTTAAAATACACAACAATGTAATAAAATGGCTGATTTGCCAAAATATTACATAAAAATGTTTTTTTTTTCTCGAAATCCACTGAATTTAAAATGCAGGTACAGGCAAACTGTAAGAGATATTGACCTAATTTTTTTTACTGTTTTATTCCGTAATCTGTTGTCCTAAATCCCTATGAGATCTCCCAAAAATTTTGAAATTTGTTTAACAAAGTATCAAAAAAACTGAAATTTGAGATTTGAAACGACCGTAAAAATATCAAAATTTTTTACCATAGCTGAGAACAGGTTTATGTTATTCTATAAGGACAAAAACTCATATTCAAGTAACTACATGTAGTCACTTAAAATACATCTGCAGATGTATTTTAAGTACATGATTGGAAAATTCGAAAATTCAGCACGCCTTTGTCATGTGATGGAATACACACTACTATCAAACATTAAAAAGCTCATACACAGCCTAGTATTATCGGAAGACATCGAAAAAGCTTTTAATAGAGTGGTATTGAATTATGTAATTTTAGAAATGGATGAAAGGGGCATCCTTAAATCCATCCTAGAATTAATAAAATCATTTCTTTTGAGTCGAAGGATTACAGTAAAGGTGGATGGTTATTTTTCGATTAACTATTCCTTGGAAAATGGAGTCCCTCAAGGCTCGACACTGTCGGTGGTTCCATATACTGTTTATATAAATATCCCCGGCATGTACTACGTTGGAATCTATGCTGACAACATTTTTGCAATCACATCGGCCACCCAAGCTGACATTTCTACCAAACTTAATAACCTGGATCGAGCGGTGCATAATTGGGCAGTAAGCAGAGGTGCAGTAATAATGCATTCATAACATAAATATCAGAAATATTGAAATAGCTATTTAATTTCAAGAAATTTGTTATGGAAGGATCACATAAAATACCTTTGCTCCAAATTAAGGTGTCGTTCATAATTGGAAACTTCGTGTTTGGAGCACTTAAATATAGATTTTATGTGTTATGGTTCCAGTAATATGGTCCAATTTTAAAATTGTTTAATTTTTTTTTTTTTCTAAAATTATAAATTTTTTTTAGAAGTTTTTCCACATAATTAATGATAACTCAAAAAGTGTTAGTTCGATATTATTGAAAAAAACTTAGAAAAATTTATATTTACATAACCTTTAATCCCTTTATATATTGCGTTTTTATCGGCTCAGTAGTTTCGCAGTTATAACAATTAAACTAAAAATACATATATTCTTCACGTGAAAATAGCGAGTTTTTCTGTTTAAAAAAATCATAAAAAATCGAAAACTTCAAAAACTGTTCAGATAAAATGAGATATCGATCATAAAAGTCTATTATTTTAGAATTTATTCGCAATTGAGTGAACTTGCTTATTTTCACAAAATTAAAATTTTTTGAAAAATTTCTCCACATATGTTGTCATAACTCAAAAACAACTTGTCCAATTTTGTTAAACTAAATTTAAAAAAAAAAAAATGTGGATTACAATATCTTTAAATGATGTATATATTTTTGATGCGATCAATAGTTTTAAAGTTATGAAACAAACTGTTAATTATAAATAAATAAATAAATAAATAAATAAATAAATAAATAAATAAATAAATAAGAGATGTTTTTTTCGGCTTATTCGAATCTATATACCCATCATCTGGGATCGGTGACATTTTCAACTGATTTTACTAAACGATAGCACAAAAATATTTAACAAAATTATATGCCACAGGTATATATTTCCACAAGTAATAACATCACAATAGTACTGTTGCATTAGGACTTGCTATAAGCAAAACATATGCAAAGATCATATTGCATAGCGTTGCATTTTTAATGCTCGTTACTGTATATCTTCGTTAGATTTTTGTCTACTACATTTCTTCTTGCTTCTTGGGCTTCCTCAGAAATTTGGTCATTTGGTAGGAGAGCAGCCCTGTTTGGGCTGTTAACAAAAAAACTTGTGGAGGTATATATGAAATCAATGATAACTACATTGATTTCATAGTTTTGGAATTTTCAAGGTTTATTTATTTGTTACAAGAGATTAGAGGAAAGTTCTTCATTTTTGA
>MINK01009088.1:0-25428 GCA_001735545.1 Phormia regina
TTTTGGAATTTTTTTTTTTTTTTTTGGAATTTTGATTTGCAATAAAATTTAAAATTAAAAAAAAATTAATAATTTTTGAGGAAATTGAAATTTCGTATTTTTTAATTCCTGTAAAATTTAGATTATTTTTTTTTTTTGTGAAATTTTTGATTTCAATAATTTTTTTTTATGTTTAAATTTGATTGTTTTGAAGAAATGTAAAATTTTGGATTTTTTAAGGAAACTAGTAACACTCCGAAATTTTTGTGATATTTTAATTATTTATTGTTTTTTTTTTTTTTTTTAAATCTCAAAATATTTAATTACTTAAAGATTTTTTATAGATTGATAGAGCAACCGCACGGCCTAATATAATATTTACCAAATATTTTGCCGCCGCCGAATTTGTGTAGTTTAATTTGTGTCGCCGCCGCCGAAAATTTTGCCTTGGCATGATTCTCTGATAAAGCCTCAACTAACGTAACATCAATATTGAATAATTTTTTTTTTTTTTTTATTTATTCGTCTGATATTTTTTCGAAGAATAAATTTAATGTTTCCACCTCTATATTATCAATATTCTATTCGATTGCTAGGAAATTATCGCATTAAAACATTTGGGTTACTTAACAAAAAAAAAACGCTTCCCATAAATATATACCTTTATTACTAAACACACACTTTTTCAAAACTATTTAGAAAACAATAAATTTTGTTAGTCTTCTTAGATACAGGAAGTATTATAAAAATACCTTATTCAATGTAGTTTTCACAAATAAGTTCCTCAACATTTTGAAATATTGTTCAAACAAAAGGAACAAAATAACATTATCCCAACAAAAAAAGCTTAAACTCCATTGGGACATTAATTTAAGCAAACAAAAAAAACTTTTTCCTTATACTTTGCCACTCAATTTGAACATCCTTTAGTAAAATTTTCATGGTCCCTTTTTCCTCTTTTTCAATGACACCAAACAAAGACCCAAAAAAAAAAAAGAAAAACTTTTGTAAAACAAAAACACAGCAGCCTTATTTTTTAATTTTTCTTTATTTTCACAAACTTGGTTGGCTTTTCAAAAACAAAAAAAATGTCTAACTCTATAAAATATTATACCATTTATGCCATTTTCAATATTTATCCTGGGCCCCAATCAAACATCATAATGTTGGTATTTTATAGGAAAAATACTTATAAGAAAAAAGGTTTAAAAATTCTATCACCATTTCTCTTCTTATTTTCAAAATGTGTCATTCATGCTGTCGTTTGGTTGGTTGGATGGTTGGTTTTTGCCGGTATCCAAGTTTTATTACATAGTATAGACGTTAGTTGTGTGAACTGCACACTCATAAAAGGAAGAATTGTAACGAACGAAGAAGAAACTTTTTTTTTAAACTTGTATGTGTCGCATTAATTTCTTTTTTCTTCTCCCCTACTATTTTTCTCTCCTTGGAATCCCTACACAGTCAACATTATTTTGTCGTTGCCGTTAATGTCGTCTTTTTTCGAAATTCATTACTAAACAGTAAAATATTAAAGAGAAAAAAGTAAATAATATAAAAAAGCGACATCAAAGACATGACTCTACATAAAAATGTATGATGGGGGGATTTTGGTATTCAAGCTCATACTCCACTCTACATCACTCCAATCCATTTCACTTTACATTTACTAAATTCTCTCTACATACTTAACTTGTACGTTTCACTAACTAAATAATGGTTGCTTGGTAGGTAGGTAGTTGCTGTGTAGAAGAGATTTCGGTTTGGTTTGGTGTTCTGTGTGGAGTTAAGACTTGTCCCCCTTGTTATTAAGTATGTTTGAATATAAAATATTTCTTAAAATGTTGGGTGTTTGTTTGTTGGATCGTCCGTCTGTACGTCTGTCTGTATGTCGTATTTTATATTCTGCTGTCACACACTTAAAAGATGAAGGCAGCAACCGGGGGAATTTGCAAACATTATAAACTTCCAAGTATTTCTCTATTTACAATGTTTCTTTTGAATTTCAACATTAAACCTAAACTAAACAAAACAAAAATGAAACGAACTTACTGAACGAAAAAGAACGAACGGAAAAGAGAAGAAAAATAACAAACATAATAAAAGAACGTCGTTGTATTTATTATGTCGGTCGTTTTGCTGGATGTGAAATTTTTATTTTTTCAGAGTGTCAGGCTGTTCGTCAAGTTATACTTTGTTGTTGGTTAATGTCTTTTTAGTATGAATTCATCGTTTCCTCGTTTGTTTATTAGTCGTTCTGTCATTTTGACAAAAGTTTGTTTGAATAATGTAGTTGTTTTTGTTGTTGTTGTTGTTTTCGTTAGTGCGTTTACAATTTTACGTCTTTCTGTCATTTGGTTTTGTTTTTGCCGTTTCTTTGTTAAAACTTTATTTTCTTTACTTGTTCGATTTTTAGATCTTTTGACAGTGGGTTAATTGGGGAAAAAATTAAGCAAAAAATATATAATTTGCTATTTTAGTTTCAGCGTTTTTTTTTTATGAAAATGAAGTAGCCAACAGAGTACCAAGCCGAGGCATAATTGACATTATCGTCGGCGGCTTTGTTGTTTTACCTTGAAAATGAAAAAACACAAAAAGTGTATTTTTTTATACAAGTACCCTACTCCCCGGATAAATTTTAAAAGAGAAATTTGAATTTAACACAAAAAATTAACTAAAACAAATTAAATTTAAATCAAAAATGGATCTGAAGTCTCAAAAATTCAAGGAATAAAATATAAAATAGTGTTTTCATTTTTGGCGGAGGCGTATGTAACGCCGGCTTACCTTGATCCGGCACAATTTCAGATACTCAGAGAACATTTTCGTCGCAAGGGTTATTCGTTCCGATCTATATACATATTTATCTATATATCATTTTATTTAAAAAAAATTAAAATAAATTGCCATTTTTATAACAAAATGTAACTGGAGATTTTTATAAAATTCGCTTTTTTGTCTGTCGCTATAATGCCCTGTTTGTCAACACTGAAAAATTTGATTCTCTTTAATCTCTTCCAAAAAGTTCTCTCAAAAACTCATTTTTTATATTTCAGAAATTAACAAAATTCAAAATGCATTTTTATTAAAAAAAAGTATACCACAGTGCATTAATTCAACCCATAAACTTTCCTCCCGTTCCCTTTTTCTGTTCATCTATATAAATACATTAACTTAAAAGTAAAATTGTGGTATTGCATGGATTTAAAGTGACTTTAACCAGCATATTGGTACTAGAATGTAAAAGTTTGTGTATTTGTACGTTCATAAAACTTATCGAACGAAGAAGACACATCTTAAATGAACGGACAATACTTATAAGAGCAACCTATTAAAACCCCCTCAAACCAAACCTTTTTTTGTTTTTTTTTGTTCATAAAACACACAACTATTTCAAACTTATAAGCCAGCACATGTAGAGAGTGAGACGTACTACAAAAACAATAATATCTTTCTTATTTTATTGAATTTGACTGACTGGCTGACAGTGTGGTTTTATTACTTTTGTGACCCTAACAGCCAACAACAAACACATCTACTTACATGTGTATATGCACACATAACTTAATGAAGGAATAAATAGATGGTTTGGTTTTTGGGTTGGACGAAAGAACGAACTAAACGACATCAAAAAAAGTTCTACTATTTGTGTGTCGAACAGTAAAAAAAAAACTTAAGTCTTTTATTTATTATATGGATATGGATTGTATTCAATTGAATTGAATCGGAAAGTTCAGAATATTTTCATATAAAAGACCATACTGCCAACCAACCAACCCATCTAAACCTACTTTATACAACAAAAACTAATGTTATTTTCTTATTCTTCTTCCCTAGATATTATAATATGAATACTTTTTAATGTTGTTGTTGTTGTTATGCATGCTTAATATTTTCTGAATTCTGTTTTGTTGTTCATCGTAGTCGTCGATATTTATTTTACGTTTGCTGTTGTTGTTGTTTGTATTTGTTTTGTTTGAGTATGAGACGTTCTTATCTATAAGTCGTCGTTGTCGGTCTTCTCTACCAAACATTTACTCTATATGAAATATATACAATCACACAAACTATATACATACGTATTTATGCATTCATACATTTTCATTTCATTATTTCTCTGTTTTTTTGTTTTTGTTTTTTCTACTTAAATAAAGTATTTATGTTTGTAGAGGGAGGGAAGTGGGTGAAGAGAAGGGAGTTGTATTTGTTGTGTGTGTTAATTCCTTTATATTCAAGTGTAGTTGTTGGATTTTAGTCTTCTTCGTTATTGTCGACACAAGAATAAATATATTTTTTTCTGCTATAAAGCAACGAGGAGACTTTATAAGAATGTTGGCAACTTGGTTTTGCTTTTTTTTTGTGTAACACGTCGTTGTTGGTTTTTATATTTTCTATATTCAGAATCTTTATATATTGAAATAAAACTACAGTGGGCCTGGTTTAAAATAAAAGCAAAAAAATATAATTTATATTAAGTTTGGTAAAAGTTTAGATTTTTGGAAGGACTTTTTTTAAATATCAATATTTTAATAAATGTATTTGTTAATTTTATTTATTGCTAAGAAAATTTAGCCGCAACCGTTTTAGTTTAATTTGCGCCGCCACCGAAAATTTTCTCTCAGCTTGTCTCTCTTCTGGTTTAATTGTTGAAAGTATTACCAACTCTGTTAATTGCTATGCAAAAAATAGCGATTTCTGAAATTTGCGTTTTTTTTATAGAATTAAAATGTGTGTTTCTTTATATTATTGAACTCGTTAAGATTAATTTAATTATAATTTTAATTGTAGTTAAATATAATAAAACAAATAATAAAAATAAAATTTGAGAGCATAGAACCAAATTCATTTATTTTTATATTTAAATCACACAAAACTTTTGTAAAAAATACTTTATTAATAAATTATGTTTTATCATAAAAAAATGAAGAATTTCAATAACTTTGTTATCTCCTTTAAAACCACTGTATTTTGCCATAAATATTGTGTTTGATGTTAACGTCTGTATTCAATTTATTTCTTCAACATTAGAACGTTTTGTAAATTTTGACATTTGCCTTTCTATATTTCAAAACAAAAGGTTGGTTGTTCTACGTTTTTGGTTCCAGTTCATTTTTTTTTTTTAATTTTCTTAAGCTTTCTTATTAGAAGTTTTCGTTTGTTAGATTTCCATTTTGGATTTTCTTTATAATTATTTTGACACTTTCATTGTCTTAATGTCATATGGTCAGTTTTTATATTGTGCTGTTTACTTTAGGGGGGTTTCTTTATAGAAATTAATTTATTTTCTATGTTCTTTGGTTTATTTTGCGCTTTTATTTATTTTTATTTTTTCATTTAGTTATACGTTTCACTTAAATGATTGAGTTTAGATGGTTGTGTTTTTTTTATTATTGTTTAACAAAAAATAGTTTTTATTGTTGCTTCACTATCTTTATTTTTTGTTTACCCCTGATTGATTTTAAGAAATTCATACATATGTATGTATATTTGTTGCTTATTCTTTTTTTTAACTCATACTGATACTGAATCGGGGTACTACATGTTTTCAGTGAAGCCAAGACGAGGCGAATTAAAACAGGTGACCTAAGCTAATCAGCTGTTTAAATGTTAAAGTTTTTATTATCATAATTTTTGCTTACATGCTAAATTGTCGAAATATTGTTTTTGTAGAACTGCCGACACCCGTTAACAATTTCCAAACTTTTACAGGAAGTGCTTGAAGATACGATTTTTATGAATTGCAACTGGTATCGCTGAAAATTTTCTAAGCAGATCTTAATTTTGCTATTTTTTATGAAAAATTTATGTTATATTCAAGATAATGGCATCATGATTATTATTTATTAAGAACTATCATTGTGAATGATGTAAATCATTTTAAAATCTTCTGGCATCTCTGAGTGTGATATTTAAAGTTTAAAACAATGTTACCATATTGCTGCTAATAAATATAGTAATTTTAGCGTAAAAATGGAAAATGTTTTATTTTCAAATAAAAATTCTTCTTAATTGCTAAATGTATTTTTTTAATATATAACCCGATAGTGTTAGACTGATTTTTAATTAAACTTTGGTTTTGGGAATTTATCTAAACAACATTTTGTTTTTTTTTTTTAGATTTTAATACTCTCAAATAT
Source organism: Phormia regina (assembly GCA_001735545.1). NCBI lineage: Eukaryota > Metazoa > Arthropoda > Insecta > Diptera > Calliphoridae > Phormia > Phormia regina. The sequence continues at coordinate 6,117 of MINK01009088.1, forward strand.
TTATTAGTTTTTTTTTCTATTTAACATTAAACATTATTTTAAATGTATTTTAATTTTACTTTTTTATTTTAAATTAAGTGCAACCACAACGAATTTTTTTTATAATACTCTTTTTTTTTTCTATAATTTTGTTTAAGTTGTTTTTGTATGCGTCAACACACACACACAGATACTATATACATATGTATGCATATAAAGTGTATGTGTATATTTGCCTTGGGAATTTGTTATTGTTTATTTTATTATTATTTTATTATAGACTAAAATTTATTTCATAAGAGCGTGTGTTGTTACTCATTTTATTTTTTATATTTTTTGTATTTTTTTCTTACGTTTTCGTTTGAAAATATTCATTTATAATATAATAATATTATAAATATTTTTTTAAATACATGTGTGGTTTCGAGCAACAAATAAAAAAATATAAAAAAAAAAAAATACGAAAGAGAGCCAATAACTACGAGAACATTTTTAAGACTTTGACTTTTGTTGTTGCAGTGTATTTTGTTGTTTATTAGTACACTGTAAAAAAGTCTAAAAAAGAGAGCAAGAGGGAGAGTAAAAATATGAACAATACCAAAAATATATTATGGTACGAGCATGATATCGGTGCAAGTGAAAATATTTTTTTTTTAGAGGAGGGAGCTTTAGTTGAAGTTTAGCTCGGTTTTTTAAAAGCACGTACAAAAATTTTAATAAATTTATTATAACATAAAAAATTTACATCTAATATTTATTTATAACAGTGTTTTCATAATAAAAATTTTGAGAAGAAAAAAATATAACAACAATAATATAAAAAAAACGTGTCATTTTGTTGAAGGCTTAAATTTATAATAAATTCTAAAGTAAACGCTTTAAAATTAAATAAAAAGTGTTGCAGAAAAAAAATAAAAGAAATATAAATAACAAAATGTATTGTTATTTTTCGCGCCTTTATGGCCAAGTCATTTAACAGAAAAAAAGTACTTTTTATAATTTAGCATTTTCTGCTGGTGATTATGAATAAAACATAACAAAAAAAACTATCTGTAATCATTTAAATCAAGTGTTGTTTGTTGTTTTTGTATAGAATAAATAAAATTCTCATATTAATTCTGTATGTATAGCTAAGACTAAAAATCCCATTCCTCATACGTGTCGTAGGTTTTTATTTTTGTATAATTTTGTTTTTTTTTTTTTCACTCTTAAACAATTTTTACTGATAATTTTGTCATTTATGCTCTCTTTTTCTAATAGAGGAATAAATAAAAAAGAGCTTAATTTAATTTTAGTAGGGACTCTCTCTTTCCTGCTCTTTTTGGTTTTGTCAATTGTTTTATTAGTTTTTATTATCATTTTTCTTAATAATCACATGCTGTTTACATTAAAAATTATAACAACAACAATATTAATACTAATACACAAAGAAAATATTGTACTTTAAAATCATTTGCAGTTGAATTTATTTTCGTTTGGAAAAATATAGGGACAAGTGTTGTTAACTTGTTTTTTTTTCTGAGAATTGACAATAATGTATAGTAGCACGGCTGCCAGAGTGGCGGTTTTAGAATTTTTTTTCAATAATCCACATATTTTTTGGAGTTTGTAATAAAATGTATGTGTTAAATTTCTAAATTCTTAATATTCAATATATTTGTTAATTTAACATGGTCTAATTATGAAATAAAATATATTTAACTAAATTTATATCAATGGCAACACTCAAACTGTATTCTTATTCGTTTTTATCTGTTTTTTCACAATTTGCAATCTTTGATTACATTATTATCTCTGATTCTTAACAAATACGCATTTCAATAGTAAAAAAAAAGAAAACAAAAATGTAAATAAATAATTGTTTATTTTTAAGTAATAAAAACCATATTTCCCCCTATAAGCTAAGTTTATTTAAATATATGTATATACTACAAAATCATTTCGTCATCAGCATTATTTTTGTTATCAACAACAAATCATTTGCTATTACTTTCAGTTTTATGTATTAAAAATAAATTATCATGATCAAATTATTTTAAACGTCAGCATTAAATATTGAGTAATTGTTAATTTTTTTTAATTGCATCTTAATATTTTAAAAGACTATTATTTATATATATTTTTTGCATTTATTGCTGTGGACATTGAACTTGTATGTTTTTATTATTAATAGTCTGATATATATTTTTTCGTCTGGTTATTTGTCTAGTCGTGGGTTGATTCATTCATGCTAATTATTATTTATTAATCTATATTTTTGTAGCTGATTGTGTTTTTTATTGCACGTGCTTTATTTTTAATATTAAAATTTTATCTTAATCTGTTGTTTATAATTTAATGTATACGAGAAGTCTGCAATAAATTATAGAATGTTTGAAAATATAATTAATAGAAAATATTTTAAATTTGGATAATTAATACTATTATAAATTAAAAGGATTTTTATTTTTATTATTAAAGAATTATTCTGTAATTTTTCTTTTATGAAATGTATAAGTTTTTTTTCTATGTATGTTCTTTTTTAGGGTTCTAAGCCTTTAAATCTTTTTTTATAATTTGTTTGAAAATCGCCAAAAAAAATAATACACACATAAACACTACTGTAATAAAGCATATGGCAGCTTCTTTATTACTACAAATGACACAATTAACCAATATGGCAACCAGTTCAAAATGGTAAACAATGCGACTTCTGACAATTTTTAGTAACAAAACAGTGTATTTCTATTTTTTGAAAAAATATATTACTTGATATTTTTAAGGTAAAATATTAACCAATAAAATGAAAACTCTAAACAAAATAATTTATTAAAACAGTTAAAAAGTTAAAAAATCAAGCACATAAACAAAAAATTAATTAAAAAAGAAACCAAAGGAAAGGTAGGTTTAGTAGCTATTTTTTAACTTATAAATATGTATGTATGTATGTGTTTATGTATATTTATACATACATATGTACATACAAACATATTGTATGTAGGTCAAGTTCTTTTTGTTTATATTCATTTTAAATTCTTTTGAAATCCTTATTGATGCTGGTAATGGTTGTTGTTGTTTGTTGGTTGTCGTAAATAAAAATATAAACCTGCAATAAAATATAACTCCGTTTATTCTAACACTTAAAGGAAGAGCCGGTTAAAAAGAAAAAAAAAACATAAAACCCCTGCATTATAAATTACCAAAGCGTGCACACTTATTTTAAATTCTACTGATGATGGTGGTGTGTATTCTTATAGCTATTCAAACTCTTCCAAAATAATAAAAGAAATCATATGGCTTTTTGTATATTTTTTTAATGTCATTATTTACAATTTTTTTCTCTTAATTTTGTTTTCATTAATATTCTGACTAAATCATGAAATAGCAAGAAAAAAAATTAAACAATCATTAACAAAAAAAAAAAAAATTACACCGGCCGGCATTTTTCTTGTTTATTGTTTATCATCTAAAATTTTTCAGTATTTTTTATTATTATATTTATAGTATTTTGTGATTAATTCCACTTGTTTAGATGTTTGTATGAATGTATTAGGTATATTTAGATTCTAGCCAAGGTTGTGTTTTTATAGTGTTTTGATGAATTTATTTATTTTTTTTATTTCTTTTTGCGTTTTGTATACAATTTTCTTCTAAGATAAACATCTTTCATTCGTGTTTTACTTTTACAATTGTTGTTTTTTTTTTTTTACATTCTTATAACACCATTTCCTATTTGAATTGAGAGAAAGAGAGTTTTATTCGTTCTCTTTGTTATACAATTCTACAATATTACAAGAAAACAAAATAGGCATATACTAGTAAAAGTTATTTATATTAAATTTAACAAATTATTATTAATAATATAATTAAATATAAAATACATTTATATTTAAATTTAAAATAAAAATCAATTTATTTTTAAAAAAACTTAAAGGGGAACATGGTGTATTTGTAAATAATAGACGCAGTAGACATTTGTTGTAAGTTTATTTTGTATGGTAGTAGTTGTTGTTATTGTCACATTTTTTTTAAACGCCACCCTATAATTACATTGCTGTTGTGTTATCGTTGTAGTTTTGTTTTTTTATTTCTACGTTAAAAAGGGGGTAAAAGTAAAACTAAAAGAAAATAGTGGTGGATTTTCCATTTGTTGTGTTTTTTATTGCCTTTTTACTTGTATTTTCTGTTCATTGCTTTGAATATACATATTCATTTTTCTAACAAATTTTCTACTGTAACTACTACTTGTTGTAATTTAAAAAGTATTTTAATTTTTCTATACTAAACAAGAAATAAAAGAAAAAAAACTTTGCCAAAAAAACAAAATGACATTTGAAAATATTTTGAAAATTTTTTCAAATAGTAAAAGCAAATTGAAAAAAATATAAAATATAAACTGAAGCTAGAATATTTACCAAAAAATCAACTCAGATTAAATAAATGAATTAAAAATTTAAATCAATAATTAAAAAGCAAACAAATTAAATAATAATAAAATGAATAAAGTTTTACCCTGGGAACATTTTGAAAATCTATATAAAGTAATTTGTTAAAAATCGTAAACATTTTTTTCTAAATAATTATATCTAATAATTTATTTTTCTTTTACAGGAACTAATAGGTCAAAATAGTAACGATAGTTCTAGTGGTGGTGGCCACAGTGGTTTAGGTTCTGGTCCACCGGGTACACCAAATCCTCAGCAAGTTATGCGTCCCACACCTTCACCCACAGGCTCTTCGGGTTCACGTTCTATGTCTCCAGCAGTGGGTAAGTAACTAATTCCTTTAAGAAACCTTCTTTACAGATGTTTCCAATAATATATTAATTTATACTTAATACAGCACAAAATCATCCTATATCAAGACCCTCTAGTAATCAATCTAGCAGTGGTCCCATGCAACAACCTGGAGGTGGTCCTCCAGGTCCTCCATCTCAACAACCAACGCAACAACAGCAATCTCAACAAGGTCCAGGAGTTCCAAACTCTTCATCTTCGGCGAGTAATTCGCCCCAACAACAGGGCCCTCCCAGTGGTGCAGCTGGAGGTCCGCCAGGTTCTCAACAACAGCCACCACCGCCACCAAATCAAAATGTCAATAATCTGCCCTCACAGCCATTACCACCTCAGGGTCCGGGTGGCGGTCCTGGTGGTTATCCTTTACCGCCTCATATGCATGGCAGCTATAAAATGGGTGGTCAAAGTCCTGGTCCTCAGGGTATGCTTTCCGGTTACCCACCACCACCGCCACAGCAAGCTCAACAATACTCTCAAGGAAGCTATCCACCAAGACCGCAATATCCGCCCGGTGGTTATACCCCCACACCACCTCCTTCAAGCCAAGCTTCCGGTGCTAATAGTATGCCACCGGGTAGTGGTCCACAGCAGTATCCAGGCGGACGTCCCATGCCCAATCACAGCGGTCCTGGTCAATATCCACCCTATCAAAATTGGGTACCACCCTCACCACAGCAAGGTGGTCCTGGAGGACCACCTCCTGGAGGTCCCGGTGCACCAGGTGCTGCTTCAATGGGTAATCATGTGCAAGGCAAAGGTACACCACCTCCTCCCCAAGGAAGTGGCTCTCCACGGCCTCTAAACTATTTAAAACAACATTTGCAACATAAAGGCGGTTATCCTGGAGGTCCCGGCGGTCCTCCTCAGGGCTATGGTAATGGACCTGGCATGCACCCTGGTATGCCTATGGGACCGCCACATCACATGGGTCCTCCACACGGTCCTACCACCATGGGCCCTCCACCTTCGACACCTCCACAATCGATGATGGTCGGCGCTGGTGGCGAAAGTGGAAGTGGTGCTGGAGGTCCTCCACCACCTGATCATATATCACAGGACAATGGTCTAAGTTCGAGTTCATCGAGTTCAGCTCCTGGAGGACCACCACATCCCGTTACTTCAGTAGTCACCACTGGACCGGATGGTGCTCCCATGGATGAGGCCAGTCAGCAAAGTACAATATCAAATGCATCAGCAGGTAAATGGAGAGAACGTTAAAAGCTCAAAATACCATATCAATAGTTTAAGAAGGAAAAAATCCTAAAGAATAGATTTATTGCTTTGAAAAATCCTTCCCAATTAACTTTTTAAACCCAATAACTAATAGTTTCCTTTACTTTTTGTTTTTATTAGCTTCTGCTGAAGATCCACAATGTACTACACCAAAATCGCGCAAAAATGATCCTTATGGTCAAAGTCATTTGGCACCACCAAGTACTTCACCCGGTGGGCTAGGCGCTGGACCACATCCAGGTCATCCCGGTGAAGATTATGAAATGAATTCACCACCCAATTGGGCTAGAACACCAGCCAGTCCGGTAAGCTTATTTTTTATATCTAAATAAACCATATAATAATTGCTAAATGTCCAATCTAACTTATAAAATATATTTTATTATTTTAGGGTTTCAATAGTCATGTTCCTCAACCAGATACTTTCCGTACAACGGCCACACCTGTTACCACAGTCGTTTCAGCATCTGCCAAGAAATCTGATAGTCTTTGTAAACTTTATGAAATGGATGATAATCCTGATCGTCGTGGATGGCTTGATAAATTAAGAGCCTTTATGGATGAAAGACGTACCCCAATAACAGCCTGTCCAACCATCTCGAAACAGCCGCTCGATCTTTATCGTTTATATTTGTACGTTAAAGAACGAGGCGGATTCGTCGAGGTATGCAAGGTGCCGTAGCAAATTTCCTTTTACTAACTTCTTTTTAGATTTACTAGCAAACCCAAATCAAAAAAAAAAAAACCGTATTCACCAACCAAATTATCCAACCAAAAAATGAACAAAATTCCAATAAAAGAAATGAAATATATAGTAGAAAATCCAAAAAAAAAAAACCTTTAAGAAATGTGCATCCTTAAGTACAATTTTTTTATTACTAAAAAAATTAGCAGCATGTTTTATTTTTTAAAATTTATGTGAAAATGTTTTTCTTTTTAAATTTATTTTTTTTAAATTTATTTTCTAGTTAAAATGGATTTTTTATTTATATATTTGTTTCTTTTTTTCCTTTAACGTTTGTATACACTTTTCTTTTGTTATCTTTTTTATTATTACTTTTCATTTTCACTATTCCAGTAGTTTTAACTTTCATAATCCTTAAATATGTTCCTTACTATAATATATATGTGTATGTAGGGTAATTAAACAATTTATATATATTTATTTTGTTAAATAGAACGTAAGTAGTATATTTATATTTGTGTATGTATATTATTATTATTTTATAAAGGGATTTTAATATTTATTATCAGGCTTGTTTTAAGAAACATTTAAAAGTTTCAATTATAATAATGAAAAATAATCTAATGGAGAATGTTTTGATTTGATCATATTAAATTATTTAATAACAGCCTGTATAAATAATACACAATAAATCCCTTTTTTTATAATTATTATCTGTAATTATTTATATATTTTTTTATGTATATCATCTCCTAGAAGTAAACAAATCATTGTTTGCACGTGCATTTATTTTATAAACATTTATATGTAAATTAGTTTTTATTTCCATTATATCGATATTCTCAGATATTCATTTTAGAGGAAAAAAAACTAACTTTATTTATTTTCCTACTCCACCATATTAAAGGTTACCAAAAGTAAAACATGGAAAGATATAGCTGGTCTTTTGGGTATTGGTGCCAGCAGTAGTGCTGCTTATACACTACGCAAACATTATACAAAAAATCTTTTGGCATTTGAATGTCATTTTGATCGGGGTGATATAGATCCAGGTCCTATAATACAACAAGTTGAGGCAGGTACCAAGAAAAAATCAACCAAAGCAGCTTCAGTACCATCGCCAGGTAAATTATTTGTAATTTGTTTGTGTTACCTTGAACACAATGAAGTATTAAAAAAAGCTGTTGTTAATATTTTAGCTGGTTCTTCAAATTCTCAAGATTCATTCCCAGCCCCTGGTGGTGCTGCTAATACATCCATGGATGGCTATCCGCAATATCCTGGTAGTTATCCTGGCGGTCCAGGTCCTCAGCCAGATTATGGTGCAACAGGACAAATGCCTAGGCCACCATCACAAAGTAATGCGCAAAGTCCACATCCAGGTAATTAATAATATAAAATACAAATTAGTATTTTTTATTTAACTTTTTTTTGTTTTTATTATTTGTTTTTCTTTGTAATAAATATTTAACACATCAAATCATCACATTACATCGTTGTTGTTGTTATTGTCATTGATTTTACCTTACAAAATTTCTAACATCGAATCAATCAAATCAAATCAATCAATCAATTGAATAAAATAAACCATCAAATTCATCATTAAAACATTTTATTTGTAAATTATAAAACACATTCACACCCATCCAACACCATATAAATACACCCCCCAACTCATCTGATTTTGTTTGAATTGTGGCTGATGATAATGAAGTTTCTAATAGTCAAACATCAACGACACCTGGTGGTGGCGGTAGTGGAGGTAGTGGCATCGCAGGTGGTAGTGGTGATAATATAAGTGTCAATAATCCATTTGATGAGCCTGTAGTTAGCGGTGGTAATGTTGCACCAGCTTCTAATGCATCTAACGTTAGTGTTGGCGTTGTAAGTGGTACAACTGGGCCACCACCACCTCCTACAGGTGCACCACAGCCTCATTTGCCACATGGTCCAAATATAAGACCACCTTATCCTCCTGGTGGACCATATCCACCACCGGTGTCTCGTACACCAGGTACATTAAACATTACATGAATCATTAAAATCCGATACTTTCTCTCACTCTCTTCTTCTTTCTGTCTGTCTCTTGCTTTTGCTTTATCCTCTTGTCAATGTGTGTGTATATTTTTTCGGCCTTTTGATACTTGTGTGAAATTGTGAAATTTTCTTTATTGTTTTTTATTTTCATTTTAAAAATATAAATAAATTTATCTATTCCCTTTCGAAATTTTGATTTAATTTTTTATGTATGTGTTACAGGTTCTCCTTATCCTGGACAACCCGGAGCTTACGGACAATATGGTTCAGGTGATCAATATAATGCTACAGGCCCTCCCGGCCAATTTGGTCAACAGCAAGGCCAATTTCCACCACAAAATCGTAACATGTACCCTCCCTATGGACCCGAGGGAGAAGCGTGAGTGACTTTAATCTTTTTCTAATAAACAATTTATCTAAGAAAATTAATTCAAAATCACAAAACTTTTATTTTAAACAACTGTATTGTTTATTCCACATATATTACTTTTTGCTACACAATTACATTTATTTCTGCTGCAATCTCATAACTAAATTTACATTTCTCAATTTGTTTTTTTTTATAGGCCTCCATCTGGCTCGAATCAATATGGTCCTTATGGAAATCGTCCATATAGCCAACCACCACCTGGTGGTTCTCAAACTCCTACTCCTCCTGGTGCTCCTACAGCTGCAGGTGGTCCTCCACAAAGTGGACCGCCAGCACCTGGTAGTTCACCATATCCTCCACCTGGTGCTCCTGGCCAACAAGAATATTATAGGCCACCAGATCAGGTAATTTGTATTTAACTACTTTATTGAAAAGCTAAACTAAAACGTTTATTATTAATAATATTTTTTAGGGACCCCAACCACGACGTCATCCAGATTTTGTCAAAGACTCTCAGCCCTATCCAGGCTATAATGCACGACCACAACTTTATGGTAAGAGTTAAAGAAAATCTTTAACCTAATAAATGCAATATAATTTATTTCTTCACTTTTTAGGTGGTTGGCAAGGTGGTTCGAACCAATATCGTAATCAATATCCATCATCACCTTCTCCTCAGGCTTGGGGTGGGGCTCCGCCACGAACATCAGCCCCTCCTTCGGGACCTTTGGGACCGGCTGGTCAACAACAGCCGCCGGCTGCTGGTGCTTCACAATGGGATCAACATCGTTATCCGCCACAACAGCAACAGCAGCCTCCACCTCCGCAACAACAGCAACAACAACAACAGCAGCAGCAACAACCACAACCGCCCTATCAGCAACAACAGCAGCAACAGGGACCGCAACAGCCGACACCACCGCAATGGGCTCAAATGGGAGGAGCTGGCACTGGCGCACCTGGAGCACCACCAAGTGGAGCACCAGGATCTCCTTTAAGGCCTCCCAGTGCTGGTCAACAACAACGTATGCCTACTAGTGGACCCAGCGGTGGTACCATGAATGTGGGCTTACCACCTGGCGTGGGACCTCAATCGGGACCACCAGGAGCACCTCCCAACACAAACAATGCTCCGGCCGGTAGTGTGCCAATGCCACCTGGCAGCATGGGCAAACAACCTTTCTCCATGCCCCCACCACCACAGGCTGGCGGTGGCAGCACTGTCGTAGCACCTCCAGGAAACACTCAAGGTCCTGCAGGTCCGGGCATTATGCCTCCTGGTGTTATGGGTCCTCAACAAAAACCATTAGGTGGTCCAGGAGTTGTGGCCGGCAGTGTGCCTGTACAACCTCAACCGCCGCAGCAGCCACCACAATCATTTGCTCCACCTGCTGCTCAACTTATAAAGAAGGAAATTGTTTTTCCAGCCGACAGTGTGGAGGCTACTACACCTGTATTATATAAACGTAAACGCTTAAATAAGGCTGATGTTTGTCCCGTTGATCCCTGGCGTTTATTTATGGCCATGCGTTCGGGACTTCTTACCGAATGTACTTGGGCTTTGGACGTTCTAAATGTGCTACTGTTCGATGACTCCACAGTACAATACTTTGGTTTGGCTCACTTGCCCGGCTTGTTGACTCTGCTGTTGGAGCATTTCCAAAGGAATCTCGCTGACATGTTCCACGACGAAGAGAGCAATGATAAACATTTAGCGAATTCTGCAAAAAATGCAAAGAAACTAAATGACAAGCGCACTTGTAGGAGTCTTAGACCAGGGGAGGAGTTAAACAAACCAAATCCCCGCGTACAGGACAATACCTTGGCAACAGATATTGTCATGGAAAACGAGCGTCTCTTTGCTGGCGATGATGATCATGCACATAATGATGAGTCGGATGAAGATGAGGGTATTGATTTGGGACAAGTTAAACATTTAGCTAACCCCGATGAGCGTGTGATATTACTGGCTCATACACCCAACTATACAATGATGTCGCGTAAAGGCCTGCCCGTAAGACTTCAGCCTGCCGAACAAGATATTTTCATAACCGATGGTCTCAAGTCATGGGACACAGAATACAGAGGCAACTATGAGGAGACTGCGCCGGTGGGTAGTAATGCCTGGACTTATGGATTTACCGATCCAGACATAAATGCGGGCATTATTGATGTGTTCAAGTCAGAATTTGTAGACATTCCATTTGCCCGTTACATTAAAGGTAGTAGTAATAAAGCCAAGACTAAAGACAGTACGAAGCAAATAAAAACGGAGGAGAACGATCAGCAGGAGCTAAAACAGCCGAAATTAGAACCCCCCGAAACAAGTGATAAGGAAAATCAAGCAGCTCAATCGTTAAATAATGACCAGCTAGATGAAGATGAAGCCGAAGCCAGACTGCAACAAAATACTTTTAATAAGAAACGTAGACTTTTCAATAGCACTGTTTTGAATGCCAATCCCAATGCCAGCCTTAATAGCAATAACAGCTGCGATGCAAATGCGGGTGATGCACAAAATCTAGAACCTAGTGAAGCCAAGAAAACAAAACTGGAAGAACAAGCTGAAATTAAACGCGAAGAAGACAGTGAAATTTTGGCAGCTACTGCACCTTCGGACAGTGATTGTCGAGAGGTAGATATGGAATTGGAAACAATAACGACCAAAGACACAGCCACGGCTACGACAAAGCCACCACAATTCGATCCCAAGTCAACAATAAGAGATCCAGCTTTAGTGCTACAACGACGACGTTCCTCCTCTTCGCTCGAAGACGAATGTTATACCCGCGATGAGTCTAGTTTATATTTGGTCAACGAAAGTCAAGATTCTTTGGCTCGTCGTTGTATTTGCATTTCAAATATATTCCGCAATTTGAGCTTTGTACCCGGCAACGAATCTATTTTAGCCAAATCCTCAAGATTCTTGGCGGTGCTAGGTCGTTTGCTGCTACTCAATCATGAACATTTGCCTCGAACACCAAAAAATCGTAACTACGATCGAGGCACTGAAGATGACACTGATTTTTCAGACTCTTGCAGTTCACTGCAAGGGGAACGTGAGTGGTGGTGGGATTATTTGATTAGTATACGTGAAAATATGCTGGTTATTATGGCCAACATAGCTGGCCACTTGGATCTTTCACGCTACGAAGAGCTAATAGCCCGGCCCCTAATTGATGGCCTATTACATTGGGCTGTATGTCCCAGTGCTCATGGCCAGGATCCATTCCCTTCTTGTGGTCCCGCGTCATCGCTTTCACCCCAAAGACTTGCCCTGGAGGCTCTCTGTAAGCTGTGTGTAACCGACAACAATGTCGATTTAGTAATTGCCACACCACCCCACTCGAGGCTGGAAAAACTATGTGCTGTACTCACGCGCCACTTGTGTCGCAACGAAGATCAGGTGCTAAGAGAGTTCTCGGTAAATCTCTTGCATTATTTGGCAGCTGCCGATAGTGCCATGGCTCGTACGGTGGCTCTACAATCACCGTGCATTTCTTACTTGGTGGCCTTTATCGAACAAGCCGAACAGACCGCCTTGGGAGTGGCCAATCAACACGGCATCAACTATTTGCGTGAGAATCCCGATTCAATGGGTACCAGTTTAGATATGTTGAGACGAGCTGCCGGTACTCTACTGCATTTAGCCAAACATCCCGACAATCGATCTCTATTTATGCAACAAGAACAAAGACTTTTGGGTCTAGTTATGTCACATATACTGGACCAACAGGTGGCATTGATAATATCACGAGTACTATTCCAAGTATCGCGAGGTGCGGGAACCAGTACCAACTCACTCGAATACAGACTGCAACAGAAACAGTTGCAGCAAAAAATGCTAGAGACAGCTGCAAATGAAAAGAAAACACAGGGATTAGGTTTAAACCATTCAACTTCCACGAGCTCGATGACAACATTAACAGCGTCAACCTCGATCAAAGACTCGAATAACAGCGCAACAGCGGACTTGAAAATTGAATCCGTTAAAGCGGAGACACATGAGACAACCTCAATGTCTAGTAACGAGGCAGCCCACAATACAAGTGGTGCGGAAAGTAGTCAAACCACTGCGACTACAGAAACACCCGTAGGCAACAATAGCAGTAGTAGTAAACCTTCATGCTCATCTATGATCATGTCGGCGGATGAAAATAGTAACAGCAGTTCGCAAATAACACCCTCGGCTGCCTTTAATGATGTCAGCAACAGTAGTACAAATAGCAATAGTTGTGGTACTGCAGCCAGTTCTCACAGTAGTCTTAGTCAAAATAGCATGAATAGTTCGATAGGAGCCTGTAGCAATAATAGCAGTTCTAATACAGCCGCCACAGCCGCCAATGCTCTTCAACATCTGCATGCCAACAATAGCAGTAGTAGTGGTGGCGGCGGCAGCGGTATTATAACGCCAATGACGGCGGCAGTAGCTGGAGCAGCGGCAGTCACAACGGCGGAACATTTAAAAAGTAATATTTTAAGTTCAAATACCAATTCTCCATTGGCCAGCAGTAGTAGTAGCAGCATTAGCAGTAATATTGGTACAAGCAGTAGTAATAGTGGTAGTAATAGTCTACAATTAAACAATAACAACAACAATAGTAATTCGACGACAAGCTCTTCATCTCAGCAACAACAACAACAACAGATACCGGCACCGCCACCACCACCACCTACAGCGACAGCGCCATCGCAAGCACCGACTGCAAATACCTCAACGACAGCCGCGGTTGCGTAGTATACAATGTTACAGGCTGCTGAAAATACAGCAGTTACATCAACAATGTTTGCATACCATCATCAACAGCAGCAACAACAGTTACAGCACCATCAACAACAGCATTCAACACCACACCACCAGCTTCATATGCAACATACTCCACATATGTGGTCGCAACCTTTAACACCACTTTCTCTACCGCCTCCACCACCACTAAATGTTACAACACCTTCTAATGCAGTAGCAACATTAATGGAAATGCATTTTAATAATAGTAGCCAAGATGAAACGCCGACAACGGCAACATTTCATCCACCATCACCACAACAACAACAACAACCACAGCAACCACATTTTACGAATATAACAACACAAAGATCAATAATGCCAATACAAGCACAACAACAGTCGTATAACAGTCAAACTCCACAACAACATCATCATCCCCTACATCATCATCAACATTTACAGCATCACCATCATCACATGCATGCTCCTCCCCCTCCTGTTTCTGCTCCTTCTTCAACACCACCACCACCACCACAACAGCAACAACAAACACTAACACCACCACAACCATTACAACAACATGACTCAAGAGATCAGGTTAAATTTTAATTTAAACAAAAAAATATTAATTAAATATTAATTCTTCACTTAGTTTAACAAAGATTTTTATTTGTCTTTTTTTACTTTCCCTCTCTCTTTCGTTTTATTAAGAAAAAGTTTGAATATTTCAAACGTTACCTTTTTTTTTTGCATATTTTTTTTGTTAATTTGTATTATTTTTTTATAATAAATTGATATTTTTGTTTATCAACGTTTGAATGAAATAATAAAAAAACAGATGAAGACGAATAACAATAACCATATTATCATATGAAAATAGAGAACTAAATAGCAGAAGAAGAGAAAGAGTAAAATGCTGGAAAAAACGAAATTTTGTTTAAGGGATAATGTTGTTAAACATATGTTGATAAACATTTATAAGGGAAATATGTTTAATGATTATTGTTTTTTAGATTTCTTTAGGTTATTTTAGAAAAAGAAATTAATTTCTTTTTTATATTTGTAATGAACAATTATTGGAAGTTAAAATTTAAATATTTGTTTTTTTTATATTGCTACAACATTTTCGGAAAGAAATTGAAAATATGGATAAATGGGATAAAGCTTAGCTTTATTTGTATTTTTTTATAACATAAAGTTTATTTTATTTAAATTTTTGTGGTGAAATGTTTAGAAAAACTTATGGTTTGAATCTAAATTAAAGAAAAATCGCTTTTCAATATGACCATTTAAATTTCTTGGTATTTTATATTATTTTTCTTACCTAGTGTTAGCAAAGATTTATTTATGACAACGTTTTGAATAATTATAACAAAATTAATAGAGAAGAGAAAAATATTTCTTCCATTAGTTATATCTATTAATGCCGAACTTATTGAATTTGTGTAGTAGGGAAGGTTTTAATAATTATTATTTTATACAGTACCGTGCAAATTTTAAACAATAAATTTAAAATATTAAATAGCATACTTAAGTATTAACTGATCTGAATTCAAAAGTGCGCACAAAAAAAGCAATAAAATTTGCAAATATTAAAAACTTGTAAATATCTTTTTAAATTTGTTGAACTTTTTTCATTTTTATCGTAATAATATTTATTATTTTTATATATAAATGGGTATATTTTCAACTAAGATCTATCCTTAAAGGTTTAAAAAAGAACAAAATTTTCATTTTACATGGATAAATTCGAAGTTTTAATAAGAATAAAAATAAAAAAAAAATATATTTCTTTTAAACTTTTAATGAATTCGGTTTCAAAATTAAACAATAAAAAAAGTGAGAAAAAAGGAAAATATATTATATCACAACAAGTAAGATCACTAATTCAAATTTGGGTGAAAAATCTATGAATTTAGCATTATTTTCAATCACTTATATCCTACAAAGTGAACAAAATCTAATTATAATACAGTTTTTTTATTTAACAAAAAGTCCAAAGATAAGAAGCAATTCAAATCTTAGATAATTTAAAATTAATGAATTTGTTTTTAGACTTTGAAGTATTAAACGTGAGAAACTATTCGAAGAGTTGAAAATATTACTTGAATACTTGACATAGATGTTATTTATAAACAATTACATTCATATTTTTTGGCGAATAGTGTAGTCCAAAATGTAGAGTAGTTTAATGGAAACAATTCTGTAAACAACAATGTGTTGTATATTATTTTGTAAAACTAGTTTTGTTTCAAATCCAATAAAATTTGCAAAATTGAGCTCTTAAATCTTTAACATTTGAAATTTTATAGGAAAAAAATGTATACATAAAAAATAATTCATTTACAACATGTCTCCAGTTGATTGACCTTAAGTTTTCAGATTAAATTTTCAATAAATCTATTAATTTTGTTATATAATTATTTTAACAGATATTTATTCTTTAATTTTGTTACAATTTTGTATTAATCGATTTATTTTAAATGTTTTGCTATAAGATTTAATTATTATAAACATGTTTTTCCTTATCTGATGATTATTTTGTTTAGCAACATTTTTCTTATCAACAATTAAGTTTATCAACATTTTAAAATCTCTTTCATTATTTCAAGCAGAAAAATAAACCTGATTTCTATTATTATTATTATTATAATTTTTAATTTATTTTTAAATACAAATCAAAAGGAAACACACACACTCTCAAATTTGTAAATATTAAAAGAAATAAAATAAGAAAAAAAATCATTATTAATGAACAAAACAAATTCTAATGCATAATATAAAGTAAAAATATATTTAAATAATTAATCTAAATGCAACGAATTTATTTCCAAGTTGCTTCATTCATATTTAAAGAGAAAAAAATATATATAGAACAAACATACATACTTGCATACATATAAATATAAATAATAAATATACGATTACATTAACATGATAACATGATAAATTGACAAGTATACCACATACAAACAAACAAACATTATTTCAATATATAAACAATAGGAATTATACTTTTTTCTAAATTAAACTCATATATAATAAAAGGAAACTTAATATAAAATAAAAAAACAATTTATATAGATATTATAACTTAAAACAAGTAAAAAAAAAAAGAAAGTAAGAGGAAAAGAAAACGAAATTAAATTACATACATATATTAATTAAAAACAGATTTTTAAAAACAAAAAGGTTTAAATACTTAAATTGCACATAAAATTTAAATAAACAAAAAAAAAAAACAACTTTGTATAGAGATTTTCCCCTTTAAAAAAATAATATAATATAATAAATACTATAAATGTAAAGGTTTATAATTTAAATTATTAAATTTAATTACCCTATAAATATTTAAAAACAATAAATAAAACAAATTGAAAAACAAAACATACGCGCAACTTGCAAGATATTCCTAATGTTTAAAAAAAATAAATAATAATAAGAAAAAATTAAAATCTATTAAATGCTTTTTCTGTTAGAACTAATAAAAACAAAATATTACTCTATTTAAAGGCATAAATAATATTATATAAATGGAGTAATAAATTATTAACACAAAAATTAATTATAATTGCAAAAAATAATTAAAAAGAATTTGTAGTTTATGGTCATTACTTTTAAATTAATAATAATTAAAAACAAATCTATATATATAAATATAAATATTATTATAATTATCATTAATAAATGTGTCTGCACGTGTATAAACAATTAGTTTTATAAATATAAATATATAATCATAATAAATATAGAAAATAATAAAACATTTTTTTTTATTTTAAACTTATTTTCTTTTTAATTAACTGCAGTATTTATTCTCTACATGATTTCTTAATTTTTTTTTTTAAATATAATTAAAGATCATTAAATATTAAGAAGACTTTAAAAAAGGAATAAAAATTTATATAAAAAAAAAATAAAAATATAAAACGTTTATAAACTAACCTTAAATGTTAAAAATTTTAAATAAAATAAAAATAACTTACATTTTTTATATACAAACTTATATATTTTTTTATTATTATAATTATTATGTTTTTTTTTTTTTATAATTTTTAATAAAAATAAAAATTGTTTTAGTTTCTTTTTATAAATATTATATATATTATTATACATACATGTCTAAAAAAAAATACAATATAATTATAATCTTAAAAAAAAACAGAAAAAAAACAAGTTATAAAATTACATAAAATATAAAGCCCCCAGAAAAGAAAACAAAAACAAACTCAAAACCTTGAAAAAAAAGTAATAATAACCAGGAGAAAAATCAACTCTCTCTCTCTTGACTTTTCTCACAAAATTAACAAAACAATGTTAAAAAAAAAATACTAAAAAAAATAATAATAAATCTATTTATAAACAAAATAATGTTTAGCTTATAACAATTAAATATAAGGAAAAATCTTTGTCGTAAATAAATAAAATTCCCCTTAACTCATACATTAAAATCTATAAACTCCTAAAGCCCCTTTTAAAAAAAACTACCCCTCCCTCCCTTAAACTTTAATAAGAAAACAAAAAAAAAAAAAAACTAAATATTAAAATATAAAATTAAATTTATTAAGTATAAACCATTATATAAAGAAATCTTAAAAAAAAAAAAAAACACACAAAAAAATAACTTTAAACAATTGCTTAGTTTTAAATATAAAAAATATATATAAAATTATATATAAATATTATTATATATTACAAAAAAAAAAGAAGAAAAAATAAATATAAACAAAAAAAAAAAACACAAGAAAAAATAATAATTATTATTCTTAGCTATAAATATAAAAATCGTCATAAATACAAAGAGTACACTACACACATACACTAAAACTTATCTCCTCTTAAAATCTTTTAACTATTTTCTCCTAAAAAAATTTGTTTTTTTCTCAACCACCACTAACACACCAATCTATCACTTCACTTTCCTTCTTTTTTTCCTCTCCCTACCCCAAAAAAAAAACTCTATACATTTATTAATATTGTATAAAAAAAAACAAAAACAAAAACAAAAACCAACAACAAAAATAAATAATGAAAAAGAAGAAAACAAATAATAATTGTAGTTTTAACTTTATATTTAAAAAACAAAAATAATAATAAAAATTACAAAAAAAAAAAATTAAATTGTTTTTTAATTTAGAAGGATTTAACAATTATGTATAAACAATGTCTAAGTGAAATCAGAAATAATTATTCAATTATATTGGATTTTTGGCAAAATATTGAATTTTTGCTTTGAAATATCGATTCCTAAAAGAAAACTATATGAGACCTAAAATTTCATAAACTATTTTTTCCAGGACAGAAAATAATTATTATTCTTGAAATTTTAAACAAAAGATACAAGGAATCATCAAAACAGATTCTTGTAATGATACATATTTATTGTCCTAATACTGTAATGGTATTGCCATAAGTAAAGATTTATATTAATAATTATTATTAAGTTGACAACATTGGTATGCTTGTGATAATTGGTAATTAAGTTATTCCACCATTTTTAGAAT
>MINK01009091.1:0-17376 GCA_001735545.1 Phormia regina
TATTTTTCCATCTAATATACATAGAAATATATTTATTTACATTTGTATACTTTTATGTACTTACATATGTATATATGTATGCAAATATAATAGCCCATAGTACATTCCTGATCAAAACTTGAAATAAGCCAAAGTTACAAACAACTAGACTTTGGTAAATGTGAGGGTGATTGTAAGTTAGCAAAAGTTTGTTTTGAAAAAAAAAAAAAAAACAGAAATAAAAGACCAGAAAAAGAATAAAAAAAAATTTAGAAGTTAATATTGTTGTTGTTGGTTTAGTCTTGTAGCTTTTAGTGTAAAGCGGTAGTTCCGCGACCAGCATCTAACTGTAAGGATCCCATTACGAGTACATATACAACATTAAACACCAAAAAAAGAAAAAAAAAAAAACTGGAAAAGCAACTTAAGATCAACACAAGTCAGTTTGAGGTACGAACGATAGTTTGTTGCACTATCGCATGTTTCCATCCCAAAGAACTGGATTGAATGTTAAATTTTCAAATGAAAACAGAGAGGAAGAAAACGAAATGTTTGGTAGAAGTTCACTTCTATACTGGCTCTTTCATTCGATCCTTTGCTTAAAGAGCTGGTTGTTACAGCTATGAAAACGAATATTGTTAAATTTAAATTCTAGAAAATTAATTCATGTGTTTGTATGCAAAATGATCGTTAGGCTAATTGGAGAATATGTTTTACTTTTCTCAAATATTTTTGGAATAAGAAAAACTCTATTCTAACTATGAACGTGTACAGCTAAAATCGTTACCATGATTGGCCTTTTTATTTTGTTTTAACTTCAGAGAGTTCATCAAACTTTTTTGTTAGTCTTCAATTCATATTAAATACTCAATCGGTTATAATGAGGAAACCAAAATATGTTCTGAAAAGATGCTTTGTAAAAATTTAATATTCATTAAATTATGTATTAAAAAAAGCTTCATCTTTAATAAAGAAGTTACATACATCAACGATAAGATAATTCGTATTGGTTCATTGCAAACACTGTGCTGATAGTGGTGGTGTAAGGTGTAAAAATCATTTTCAACGATAATTGTGAACATTAAAGTATTCACAAATTGACAATCTGCTAAAGACAAAATAAAATTTTGATGAAGTTTTTTTTTATTATTATTTTTACGAATATTTTTTTATTAATTTAAATATTTTAATTATTTTTTGTACAAGTAGTTTGATGTAGTTTAACATTAAACTTGAATTTGAATTTATAATAAATTATTATTATTACAATATGCCCACACTAAATAATAATTTATAAACACATATAAACACTATAATTATTGTATTTCATTTGAGATTAATTTAAATTCCAATATATTAATTACCGCTGGTTTATATATGATAAAGTCGTAGGTAAACTAAAATATAATGGGAGTCTAAAAATAATATTAAGATTATTTATATCCACTATCAAAAGGATGAGAGGCTTTTATATGTAGTTTTTTATTCCGTGTGTAATATATGGATAAAATCATTAAAGATTCATTAAACTATATATATTTTTGGGTCCTGGTAAGAATCTGAGCCAATCTTGTTATGTCCGTCCTTCTTAAGTGTAATACTTACTTTTCTATAGATATCTAACCAAATCATGTAGGATAACGGAATTTTGTGATTTTTAAAAAATTTTGTAAAGTAAAATAGACAAAAAGTAAAGTTTTGTAAATACATATTGATACATATTGATATGAAATGATGACGATAGAACCATGTTCGTCAAATCAAATCAAAATAATCGTTCTTAAAAAACCGGGTTATGGGTCAAAAACAAAAAAAATAAAAGAATTCATACACACATGAATATTAAGCATTGTAATGTAGATAAATGTAAAAATACTAAAGCATACTTTAAGGCGGAAATTTTATTTGTCGATAAGATAACGTAGGGTATATAAAATTCGGAATAGTCGAATATAGACCATGATCTCGATTAACATAAATTTGAACTATGGAAAGAAATAATATAAGTAATATCTTGATCAAATTTCAACTTCCTAAATGGTAATTTGTATTACATATACGAAACGATAGATAAAGAAAAAATAATGAAACCGAATTTCATGATTTTTAGAAAAGAAATTTTAAATAAAATAAAAGATTAGCTAAAAGTTCCTTAAAGACATATTGAATTCCTAAAATTTTATGAAGTTATGAAGTTAGTTAAAAAATATGATTGAAAAAAAGAAAAACGGAAAAATTCATTACAAAAAATCATCAACTTTGACCAACTCGTACTTGTTTCTAGATTATGTGTTTATATGTTTATTTGGATTATTGAAAAATAATAAAAATTAAAACAAGTAATGATATTTTTAATATTTCTATATAATCACATAACCTGATAAGCATCCTATCGTAAACAACCCTATTATTTTCAAACAACACTCTATACAACTTTTAATTTTTATCATTCAGTAAAAAATTAATTTTTAAACATTAGAAACTGAAAGGCAGACAAACAGACGTTATTATTTTTAATTTGGATGACATAAGTCTGTGTCACTTACTTTTAGTGTAACTAAGTGGTCTTGTCGTATTTATTTACATAGGGAATTTCTTTAATTAAATTATTCTTTATAAAAGAATTACAGCCGTATTAAAAAAAAGCATAATGTATGCTTGATAAAGGTTTACTAACTTCTTTTCTTTCCTTCTTTTTGACGTTTTAACACTTTAGCAATTACATCTTATTTCAATACTGGGATGATGTGAATTTACATTATTTACCCATTAGTTAATGCGCCTCTGTGACGTATGTATATATAGATATGTATAGTAGAAATGTTTAGATCTAGTTATGTATGATTTATTCATAATATCGGTAACGTTCTACATCTGATGCCGCCAAATTGTCGCCATTGACTAATTTACTTAGTTTTAAGAGGGAAATAACACACTTTTTTGTGTTCCATTACATAAAAAAGATTTCAATGTAAATATATTTTATAAAACTACATATGTATGTATACATTGAAATGTATGATTACCGGGAGGGAATTGTTATTAATTATGGACATAAATACAACAATTTTTTTGCGCTATTTTGTATACAAACAAAAAGCTGAGTATTATAAAATTTTCATTTTGTTTAGTTAAATATTTAAGCAAAATTACGGCAAACGAACAAAAACTGAACAAAATTAACAAGCACGAATGTTATATTTGGTTGGCTCTGCCGAATATTTATACCCACCATCAAGTTTTTAAAATTTTACGTGATATCGGGTGACCACGCCTATTTTTTTCACTCTCATAAATCTAAATCGTTTGTAATAAATTTCAATTAATCGAACGGTTTATTTTAAGGTTGGGGTTGGACGATTTTTTTTCTCTGCGGTACATAATTTGCTCAAACACTTAATACCTCAACCACTTACACTGAAAAAAGTATATTAATGAATCGGTACATTATATGACATTCATTAAATTTTTCCAAAATTTTATTAAATTAATATAAAAATTCATATTTCCAATGAAAAGATTTGTGGTGTCACTTTCAATAAAAATAAAATAAATGAGTAACTGAAATATTTGTATTTAGTTTTTAGTATTTCAATATAATTTGTTGTACATACATGGAATGAAATATATTGTTGTTTTTCATAATAAATTTATTTAATCGTCACATATTTCATTAAAATTCAATGAAATTAAGTTTATTCCTTAATAAGATAAGTTAATTGATTTAATATGTTTGTACATTGAGTTCGATTATTCAATGTACAAATACATTGTTTTAATTAAGAAGAAGTATTACACAATGAATAAAATTATTGAATCAATGAAATATTTCATTAAGATATGTTAAAATAAATGCCTTCTAATGGGAAATTAAGTAAAATGAAAACAAACGCGTTTTAAACAATAGTCATAAAAAAGTAAATTAGTTATAAAACATGGACGTTCGAATTATACATAAATATTAACTTTTTCTTCCAGGGGAAGTCGAGTGGCTCAATGGATTGCACCAAATTAAGTGAATTATTACAAATCAGGAATTTGAAGACTTTCTTTCTTAATATGTTAGTATAATAATGTTAGTGGTTTTAAACAATTTTTAAATTTATATATTTAACTTATAGTATGTAGATAAAACAATTAAGACGCAGAGCAGTTCGCAGAGAGTTTCGAAAAATATCGAGAATTCAAAAGCCAAGGGATTATATTTGTAAGTATTCATAAATATATTAAATATTTTAACTTTATTCTTTATAAAATTATATTACAGACTGAACAAGACTTGGACGCTACAACTGGTGATCATGACATCAATGTACTGTTCGCTGACAATTTTTAGCTTTATTTAATAATTTAAAGTTTTGTCAAGGAACTTATACATTGAACATTGACATTACATTAATATTAAAATGTAAAATGTGTATACGTTCAAAATTAGTGCAGAAATTCATTGAAACAATTAATTTTTTCATTGTATTTAAGTACCTGTTTGGTTCAGTGTAGTTTAAATTCAATTAAGAATTTCTGCACTAATTTTGAACCTATAACCTATCGAATTTGAACTTATCGAATTCACAAACCTTATATTTCTTAGAATTGATAACATATTTATCCCTACTTAATTTTTAATCAGTTATAATTTAAACAACTTTTAAAATTCGTATCTAAATTAATTTGTACTGAAAATCTATTTATATATAAGTCTAGAAAAAAAAAAAACACACACACACACAACTATTATAACGTAATTTGATTGAGGAAATTTACGGTATAGAAACTTTATGTTAAAGTAAACCAGTTTGTCGTTTCAATTCTAAAACAACTTACATTTTACGGACGGAATATATTGTTAGTTTAGTTTGCTTAGAGCATTTTTTATTTATTTATTTGTTTATTTTTAGAATACATAAAAACGCATTGCACAAATGGCCATAGACAGAAATATGTATTAAAACTAATAAGAAAAAAAGAAACACAAATACAATTTCCAACGAATTATCTCAATGATGTGGATGGAGTAAAATAAAACAAACGACCTTGTAGACGAACGTTTACATTATTATTTGGCCGATCCTTAAAATACAATTCAACAGAAATCTTAAAGACTTTGGTAACACATATTATACATTGAGTTATTGATGTATTATTAACGTGGTACTTACATGCATACGTTATTTGTTTGTTAATTTTGAAATATTTATTTAATGTAAAAGTACATTTTACATGGAAATCTGAACAGAAAATTTGCAATTATTGTTGCAATTGACACTTTTAATACAATTTTAAACTTTTAAGTTAGTAGTTAAAGGAGAAATCTACTTTGATATTATAAAATTATGAAAGTTGTTCTTTTTTCGTTTTAGGTAAATAAAAAGTATATTATTATTTCAAGTTTGAATTAAAATTCGGATTGAAAAAAGATGTGATACAATTTCAATTTGATATCAAAAATATTTCTTAAATAATTCGTAAGTTTAGATAGATAAGTTGAGTAAGGGAAAAAGTGCTCGACCAAATATAATTTAATATATTGTATATGTTTTTTAAATTAATGTTTTTTTTTTCATTTAAATCAATAGTAATTAGTTACATTAACGGTTATAAATAAGTACTGAAATATGGAAAAATAAACAGCTGATATATTTTTAAAATTTATTTATTTAAAACATATATTAAATTAAATCTTATAATTTAAAACTGAATTGACGAAATAAAATTTTCGTTCGACATATAAAAACAAGTAATTAAAGAATATAATTTTTATTAAAAATTGATTAAAAGCAATACTGATGTCAATTAATTGATTACATATGAGGTTAAAAGTAAGTAGTTACTAATCTACTTTCATGTAACTACATCTGTAACTACGTGCCATTACCAAGTTTTTGCTGGGTCAATATTGTTGCCACAAGACATAAAATAAAATCCATTAAAGTTAATTCTAAAATTTCATGATACACAGAAACAAGGTAAAAGATTTTTTGAAATATATTTTTTTGGCAAACAAATTAAAAAATTGTTTCCACATTATAACAGGGGATAATTATATTTAGGAAATTGCTATCAAAATTGTGTAATTTATTAAAAATATTTGTTTTATATATATTCTTTTCGCGAACCTATTTAAGTAAAACCAATATACATATGTTTGAAATAAAGCAGATTCATTATTAAATTGGTTTATATAACTTTTTTTTTGAGAACTTAGATTGAATGAAAGAATCACAAAAATGGTGTCTGGGAAATTGCTCCAATATTTAATAATATTGGATTCCCGAAATTAGGTCTTATATGGGAGCTGTTGTCAATTATGGACCGATCTTCATGATATTTTGCACTTTTTTTTATACTTACAAAGATATTATTTGTGTCGACTATTAATTTAATACTAAAATTTTATGGAATTTAAGCACGTTAAAGTGATTTTCGAACAAGGGGTTTATATGGGAGCTATGGTAAATTGTGGACCGATCTTCATGAAATTTGGCACACGAATTTGTGTTTACATAAAACTTGTTTGTGTTAAATTTCATTAAAATATTTAAATTTTAAATTTTAGTGTTAAAACTCAATTCCGGGAGAACATTTGTAAAAAATGCAGAAAGTGATTCTCATTCGAACGGTATACTTTAAGGTGTGTGTAGGAAGACTTTTTTCTGCTTTACAATATTTTCACAAACATTTCATGAGATAAAAAATTATTCTTAAATGCCAAACATGTTCCAAAAGCGTTAAATACATATAACCAAAAAATAACAAAATATGCTATAAATATGCACTAAAAATTGCCAAATGCAAAAATATGCTGTTAAGGGTAAAATATGCACAAATCTATGCCAAAATGACTTATTTGTTATGAAACAGGCAAATATTTTATCAAGGGCTTCATTCAACATCTAAGAAAAAACATGCAATTGCATATTTTGGTTTCCCTGGTAATTAAGTTAAAAAAATTGATTTTTGTTTTTTTTTCCGAAGCACTTTGGTAGGGAAGAGTATTTCTTGCGTACACTCAATATCTTATGCATTAGAAACTCTATGCGGTAAAGTAGTAATCTATGTTTCTTTCCATCAGTTCCAAATATAGAAAAATGTATGATGGGAATAAAAGTATAAACGATAATATAAATATGTATGTATGAGGTATTCAATTTCTTATTAACACACATTTTTACTAAATAAAATAATTTGTTAGTTAAATATTTAAATGCATCTATATTGCTAGGAATTCAATTTTAATTCAATATAACATCCATTGTTAAATATTTATTCTGAATTTTATCTTAGTGGTAATAAATCATTCTTTGTTCCTGGGTTAAATGATCATAGGAAAAATAGTCTGTTTCTTTCACCCACTTTGCCACTTTTGCTACAAATGTCGTTTGTTAAATTTTATTTCTAAGATTTGTTTTCTTTCTTTTTAAGTTAATGGTACCAACAACCAGAAATGAAATCAAACAAACAAGACTCCTTTGTTGGCTTCAAGGCATTCGTACTTGTAAATACATATTACCAACACATTTATACATATATTTTTTTTACTGTAGTTTTATATAGAGTATTCAGTTATGGTAGTAAATTTCGGTCAAAAAATTTAGTGAATATATTATACATTACGGTCACCGAACCGGTGTTATTCCACTGGTTATTTGAAAAAATTCGGCAGATACATTTCTTTAATGTCAACTTTTTGAATCTTGAATAATAATCAAAAATGTATAATTCTTCTTTAAAGTCGGAGTATCAATGTATAAAATCAATTTACAGATTTAAAAAATAATCAGTAAAATTTTTTATAGGTCTTAAAGAAAAATTAATGATCATTATTTATGTTATATTGCGGGGATTATTGAAATTCGGTATAGTCGTAGCAGAGATTTAGATTTATTTATAAAAATTTTCGATTCAATTGAAAAAATTGTTGTACAATTGAGAAAATTGTTGTACAAACTGTTAACCTCATCATTCCCATTTTTAGTGGAAGATAAACTTTGCTCAACACGAGCTGGCCTTTACGTTACATACTTATCATGACGATATTCTGGAATTTCGAATTCTATAGAATCGAATGAATATAATATTTGTAATATAATACAATAAAAATTTTCTATTTTTACTAACATTTCATTTATATTTCATATTTGTTTTAGATGTTTATTTTAAAAAAGTTGACTTTTTACGGTAAAATGTTAATCTCGAATAGTTATTTCTCGACTTATAAAAAACGGATATAATTGAATACCTTAATGCATAAATAAGTATGTATGTATGTATGTGTATGTGCATAGGGGTATGCGGGTTTGCAATTTCGTACTTCTATGTGTTGGTAATAGTAATACCACTCTGCTCCACTCTTAACATGTAGTATACGGACAGACCTCTTATTATTGCTGACGGGCTATTTGGTTGATTTGCTAGCTAAACTAACTGGTGATGTGATGTAACAACACTTTTCGCTTATTTCGTCTTTGTTAGTTTTTCATTATTGCTATTGCTTTTTTTTTACTTTTTGTTGTTTCATTTACTGCCAGTTGACCAGATCAGTATGCCGTTGATGCTGATCCCAAAACTGTACGATATTGTTTTGGCTTTAGTTTTCCTTTTAAAAATATTGCAAATGTGTGAGTCTACTTACTCTTTAAAACATCTGTAGCAATTGCAATACTTTCTACTTAAAACGTAGCGCAATTGTTAAAATAAATATTTTATATGAAAATGGAAAATATTTATGTTGAAAACAAAAATTATTTTTTCAAACGATTTTTCTAAATCGGGTTTTAAAAATTTCTCATATTCAAAAGTCGTTAATAAATTCCGTTTTCTATAGAACTGATGAAATAAAAATTTTAATGTCCATTTTGCTAATGTATAGGGTGCTATGGGGTTTATTTAACTCGTCCGATTTCTAGTTGTTATTGTTTACATTCATTTAAGTAGATTTGTTTTGGCGGCTGCTGTTAATATGGTCGTTCCTTCTGCTGTCGTTGTAATATCCAACAAATACTGCATTTTTCTCTTGCATTTGGGGAAAAACTGAAGTCGAACACCTGGAACTAGTTACAAAATTCAGCGCTGCAACTAGATTGCCAGTTGTGTTTTTTTCTTTCTTTTTAAGTAAATGAATACTTTGGCATTACAATGAATTTTTGGTGCCAATGAATTATGGTTTCTTGCCACAAATCTATATTTTTGATCTCTGGGTTATGTTAAATTTACTTACACACATTTATACTACATATGAGTCGGTATGGAAAATTCTCTTATAAGAAAAAATATATATTTATACTTTTTTGTACATATTTTATATACATATTTACTTTATAATAATTTCTTTAAAACCGAGTATTTCTTTTCTAACTTTGTATGTTTTTTTTAACTACATTTCTTATTTACAATTACAATATTCAGTAATATTTTATTTTTGTTAGAGCCAATTTTGCAAGGAAATTAAATATTCGGTTGCTACAATCATTCAAAATTTAAAATATATATTCAATCGACTGACTTCTACTTTCTTGAAAATAAACTACGTTCTTTTTCTAATCGGCAGAAAGTTGGACATATGAACTGCCAAAGTACTAGACCATTTCACAATTCCGTTAAATTTGATGATTTCAAAAACATTGTGAAGAGTAATTTTGATCTTATTGGAATCTCTGAAACTTGGCTGACAAATTGATAAGGAATGATCGATTACATCGTAGAGGTGGTGGTGTTTGTATTTATATTTCTAGTAAACTTAAATACAAACTTATTATGAAAACCTCCACTGAAGGATGTGAGTCTGTGTTTATCGAAGTATTTTTACTTTTTGTAGTAGTTAATTTACCCCTAGGTGACATCGTTGTTTTTGAAAATCTACATTTTGATATGCTTTTAAGGTATACTAACATTGTGGTAGTTGGTGACTTTAATTGCAACATGTTTAATGTCGTCAAGGCAGGCATGATAAGGTCTATGTGGTCACGTTTTGCCATTTCGGTTCAACATAACTCAAGACCAACTCACTTTGATGTTGCTCATGGTTCTACTTCCTTGTTCGATTTTTGGTTAGTGAGCGTTCTGTCGATGATCTTGTATTCTGATCAGGTCCAATATCCATCCATTTCTCATCACTCGTTAATTTTTGCTGCTTTTCATTTGAATGTTATGCATTCTAATGATCTTATTGAGTTCCGGGATTTTAATGGTGTGGTCTGTTATCGAAATTATCAGAATTTGATTCTCATTCATTTTTTATGTCATCTGATGTCGATTTTCCAAACTGTGTTGTTAGTTGTTTAATTGACTCACTTTACAAATTTGTTCCGGTGGTTAGAAGAAGAGTTAGAGTGCTAGCTACATCACTTAGGGATTTAGTTTTTTCTGCTTTTCAGACTAATAAGTCCACTTTAAACTGGTCAATTTATACAAGTATAAGTATATAATAAGTAAAGAAATAAAGCCAAAAACGTGATTCGCAAAGAAAAACGAAAATTTGTTTCTAAATTATTTTCTTCTGTTGATGGTTCTGGTATCTGGAAAATTTTGAAAGGTAATGGTATTACTGATGATAGGCAAATGAATTATGATTTTGACGCTAATGATATAAATAATTTTTTTTGTAAATAACTCTAACTTTACAAATTCGTATTCTTTTGATATTAATTTTATGGATGCAGTTAATGGATCCTTTTCTTTCCACTGTATAGATGAGTGTGACTTGTATGAAGCGGTTTGTAAAGTGAAGTCTAAATCTCTGGGAATTGATAGAATTCCAATACGTTTTTTTAAGGCCATGTTTCCATATTTTTCTATTATATTGACACATCATGTTAATACCATATTGCTTTCATCTATATTCCCTTCAGCATGGAAAACAGCACGAGTTGTGGCAATTCCTAAATCAAGAAGTGTGCAAGGTTTTGAGGATTTAAGACCCATATCTATTCTTCCTTCCTTTTCTAAGGCGATTGAACATATCATGAAAGACCAAATACTTTTGTTTGTTCGTAATAGTATTGTTTCCTCCCAGTATGCTTTCCCTCGAGCCCATAATACTACATCGTTATTGACTGACATGACTGATGATATTAGATTCCATTTGAATAATGATAAGGTTGCAGCTTTGATATCACTTGATTTAACAAAGGCGTTTAATTGCGTAAACTACTCTGTTCTGATGAGGAAATTAAAAGAGTCGTTTAATTTTTCTAAATCAGCTTGCAAGTTGATTTTGTCGTATTTAACTGATCGTTTTCAATTTGTTGATATTAAAAAGGTATATTCTGAATTGCTTAGCCTCTCCTCCGGTGTTCCACAGGGCTCAGTTTTGGGGCCTATTTTATTTGTGCTTTATATTAACGACCTACCGTCTCAAGTTGACAATTCCTTTTGTAAATCATTTCTTTTCGCTGATGATGTAATGTTGTTGTTTAGCGGTGGACGTTTTGAAATGGAGTCTCTTCAATCTAATAATATAATACCTTGCAATGTTTATCTTTTTGGTCAACAGATAATTATCTTTCTATTAACCCTATTAAAACTAAAGCGTTAATATTTGGCGTTTCTGATAATGTTTTGCATGAACTAAATATATCGATTGATGGCTCTGCAGTTGGTTTTGTTGATCGGTTGAAGTGTTTGGGAATTTATCTTGACGTACGCTTAAATTTTGAGTGTTAGATTACGTCTGGTACATGCTTTATTAATGCCTCTGGGCTCTTCAGCTTATGTTATGATTGTAAGATATGTGTATGGTATTCGTAGACATGGCTGTTCTTTTCGTGACTACTTGAATTTACGTAATTTATTATTTTTTTATAGGGTTATAAAAAGAGGAACTCCTATTCAACTTTGCTCCAAATTTATTTTTTCTCATTCTATTAGGAATCCTCAGATTATAATCCCAAGAATCTATAATGTTTCTTTTGAGAGATCTTTTATTGTAAGAATTGCACGGATTTGGAACTATTTGCCTTTGGAACTTCGTCTATTTTCTCACTCGAATAATGCTTTTCGTTTAAAACTTATATCTTTCCTTACTGAAGTATCATACTCAAATATCAGATAACCTTAATTTCATTAATTCATTTATAAGATAAGTTTTGTATCTTCTTTTATTTATAGATTTCTGTTCTTTTATACCTGTGGCTTATATTGGGATCAATTTACTTTGGTTTAATTTATATCTCATTGTAAATATTATTTATATACTTTTTTCTATATATAATTATTCAGGATTATTTCTTTGTAATATAAATTTAGTTGGTCTTTGGAGGCTTATTATATTACTGTTAATGAATAAATAAATAAATAAATAAATTCGGTTTCCACAACATATATATTGTGCAGTTATTCGGAATTTCGTAGCGAAAAATTAAAAAAAAAAAAAACTGGGAAAATATTGTTACTTAGATTTAAAGTTATTAAGTGACTCAAAAATAATGCTAGTCTTCAAAAATTTATTAATTTTATTTGATGGCACATTAAAATACTTTTGTATATATATGGGCAATTCTCTTTTTACTTTTCTCTTTATGAAACCAATCTTCAACCTCAAGTATTTTTTTAAATAACTCTTTTAAATCAATTTTGATGCAATTATGTTAACAATATTTAGTTGTGTGCCACAAAAAAAAAAAAAAAAAATAATAATAATAATTAAGACCTGAAATGACCCATGTGGTAACGGCAAGCACTTAAAGTCAAAAAATTCAAAAAAAGTGCTTGAAACTAACAAGTTTTTTCTTTCCTTTGATTGCTGTCATCACGGATTTTAGTAAATAAGTCCAATTCTTGGAATGCAAACCACAGACACTTGCAGAAATAGGTTAAAGTG
The DNA here is from genome assembly GCA_001735545.1 of Phormia regina. NCBI lineage: Eukaryota > Metazoa > Arthropoda > Insecta > Diptera > Calliphoridae > Phormia > Phormia regina. The sequence goes on from MINK01009091.1 coordinate 12,797, forward strand.
TGTTCAAACAGTCTGTCGTTGACCATTGTTGGAATACATTGTGGAAAAGTTGTGAAAAATTTTAAAATTTTTAATTTTTTGCAGTTTTTTAATAAGAAAATTTGCGCAGTTTCGCGTATCAGAGAATATAGGATGTAGCTTTGTTGCCTTTGTAATTATGCATAGTTTTGTTAATGTTAATGTGTTCTCAATAGTAATAATAAAAGAGACTAGCGTGAAAGGCACAGCGTAATTTCAATGAAGTTAAAGTATTGCGTAATTGGAAAACATTTTCAAATTACATTCTAAAATCATAGCGGTGTGAAAAACTATAACTTTGCTAAGATTTTGTAATATTTTTATGTCGATCTAAAATGTTTGCGTATTTTATAATCTAGTTTTTGGCACTATACGTGAATTTGAATCCATAATTTGTCATTCTAAGTTGTATTTGTTAAGCGAAAAATGGGTTTTATAAAAAAATGCATAAAAAGTATTCATGACCTGAGATCACGGTGACTCTAATATTTCATAAATCGTTTAGGCACACGCTAGGCGCTAATCAAAATTGACTATGTTATATATTATTCTGTAGCTGATTTAATACCTCATATCAAAATCATTATGGCGTTCGAAAAAAGTACGATTTTTCATTTAATGCAACTTTAGAGATTTGATTAAGTATAATCAAAAAATTTATATAAATGATATTGTCCTATGACTTATTTAAAAAAATTATGAATTTTGCAATAAACGGTTCTTTGAACAAAATTGTTCTTTTCAACAAAAATCGCGATTTTTAAATATTTTGTGAAAAATTTTGATCGAATCTAAGTTATTTCTCTATATATTGATTGAAAATATATTTTGTTAGAGTTTATTACATAGAAATGCTAATTATGTGATCCTTTTTTAACACAAGGAAATGTTTTTTGATCCACAAAATGTTTATCTCTCAAAATTTTTTGATGCTCCTCCGAATTTTTATTATGCATAACAAACAACTACTAATTATGTCAATTATAGCGAAATGTGTTTTGAGACAATCTACTACGTTGACTACTTCGGGCACATTAAAAAGATATATCGCAAAATGCGCACAATTACATTAAGTATCAATACCTATATAAAAATTTAAAAACTAAAAAATATTGTCATAAAAACTTTACTACCCTATAATTAGTTGTCTTCACAATAACAAAGATGGTGCAGAATTTATGTACAAAGTCCAATTAGTTTACTTAGCAAAATCAAAAAGTATAAACGCGCAAACAAACATTGTAAATTTAAGTAGTTTTTATCAGTTTTTCTGTTCTTGAACTTTGAACAACAATCGTGATTAGAAAAAGAAACATATTGTGCTAATATTTTGCAATATATTAGTTTCAAATCTTCTGAATTCATATTTGTAACCAATTGGTTCAATATATCATTATCACAAAACTTATTAAGGATTTAAGTCAGTTTTAGCCAGGTTAAAATGTTTTGATAATTTCCCATATAAGTTCTTGAAATTTTATCATATCATATCAATTTAATCATATGAGGAATATTTTGCGAAATACATTGAAAAGAATAATTCGTAAATAGATTTTTTTTTTTTTTTGAAACTGTGAGTAATAAACATTAGTACTCATGATAATATCATAACAAAAAGGGCCGATTATATATTGGTCCATAAATTCTGAACAAAATTTAGTAAGTTGGTCAACATTTTCGATATGCATAACATATTTACAATTATTTGTTACCTAAAGTCCAACTAATTTCTATTGTTTTTAATAATTATGATTTAAAATTAATACGTTACTGTATAGCTTGGAATTAATTTGTTAATTAAATAAAGAATTAACGAGTTAGTAGTATTATGTATTAGCTACGTGACCACTGAAATTACTGTCTGGGTATATGTAGTATATTTATCGTTTTCTTTTACTATGTTTATAAATCTTTATCCTACACAAAACTTTATTGTAAATTCGTAAGTTTCATAGAAATATAGTCAACGTTTAGTATTACTCTACAATAGTCCAATAAATAATATATTTACAAGAACTAATTACTTTGAAGCTATTCAATAACTCATTAGTTTCAATGTATTACAATATCAAATATAAACAGATAATATATTTTTTAAATTTATATATTGAAAACATATAATGAAATTAAAGGTTCTAATTTAGAACTGAAATGTCGAAATTAAATTTTCGTTCGATATAGAAAAATAAATTATTAATGTATTTTCGTGTTTTTCTGATTCTAAAAGTATATAATTTTAAAAATTTTAATGAAAAAATTGATAAAAAATATTTCCAAAAATTTGATCTCAATTATATGATTACATATCAGTTTAAAAGTAAGTAGTTACTAATCTACTTTCATGAAATGCAGACAATATGTTGTTATTATTGAAAAGTAACTGCATCCATATCTACATGCCATTACCAAGTTTTTGCTGGGAGTAAGCAATGATGCATTAAATACGCTCTTTCGCGACTAATAAAATCAGCAAAGCTATCATAAGAGAGTAATTTTAATATCTTTCTCAACCAAAATGTGGCTTTAAATGACACCTTTTGTCTAAGAATAATGTAGGTACTTATTTATATCTTTTATTATATTTAATTTTCCATATCGTTATCTGTTTATAGATACATATATACATACAAGAAAAATATTATCATATTTGTAAAATAAAAATGTTTTTATGACAAAAACGATTTTTCAATTATTTGAAAATTTATGTTCAAGAAGATTCTCACATAAAAAGTATTACAAACTGTAATGTACAGTCAGTCCTTGAGGCTGACACGTCGTAACTTACATTTGTTTGTCGTAATCAATGTGTTCTTCATTTAACAAACATAAGTAGACATGACGTATATAGGGTATCGTACTTTTTATCGTCCTACTAAAATTTGACGTTAACAAAAAAACAAAAACTGCATATAAGCTAAAAATGCAAAGCTCTTAGACAAACAATTCCAATGAAAATGGAAAAAAAAAGAAATTTTATCAAAATATAATAGTTTTTTTGTTAGTTGTTGTCGCTGTTGTGCAAAATCACTTTAGAATATTTTTTTGTTGCCAATATTGCAATTCAATAGAGTCTCGTCTATGTTCGTACTTTAACTAAAAATCATGTGCTTCAAATACTGATCGTAAATCTAGTTTTTTTATATTTAAATTTACAATGAAGAAACCAAAATAAAATGGAGCCAAAAAAGTTCTAAGGTCATATAACGGGTTTAGGTTGAATCTTGACAGTAACATTTATGTAACGTAATAGTAGGATACTTGTATATGCATCAGTGTGGATTTATTTGCATTTACCCTTCAAACATTTTAAATATAAATTTGTTGCCAATCACCCAGACGTCTCTTCTCTGTGAAGCCTAAATGATTTTCGAAATATAGAATATATAACTATTGCACTCTTCACCAATCTTCCCCACAATAAAGAAAAATAAAATTTCGAGTACATATTTCAGTAACAACCCTGCCGAAAATTTGTGCCAATTGTATAAATGAACCGGTTCCCAGTACCAGTTGAGTACCAATTGACACCTAACTCGTCACCAAAGTTCCAATTGAGAACCAGTTGACACACTCACTATTTAACAACCGAGAGTCATTTTATAACATGCTTGTTAAGTGCGCAATTAGCTGCGCGCGCGAAATAGCAATCAGTAGCTGAGTGGTTAATGTTGAAGACTGTAGAATAACATACGCTAGATGAGCACGGGTTCGGACATTAAGGAAGTAAACAATTACCGAATTTTTTTTCATATTTATCGACACCGAACTTGTCCCAAGGGGCTAATTAGCCACCTTCAATGACAACCCCATGTAAAAGTGACAGGTTCTTCTCATATAATTAGTTTTCAACCGGTTCTCTTTACTTTAGGGAATTTAACTTTAAATCCATCATACATACAAGTATTTACATATTAAAAATGCCCAGAGTTTTGCTTGTAACAGTCGCATTTTTTGTATTAAAAGTAATCTTAATATGTAATGTGTTAATTATACTGGTATGGTAAAAAAAATCCTTCTTACAGACGAATATGGATTTTGATGTGCTAACACGAGTCCGTTTTCATTTTGCCAATTGATCCTTATTGTTTTAATTTTTTGGCGTGTCTAATATTTTTTCCATATTAAACCACCTCAATAGTACAGTTTGTAACATTTGATTTTTTTTTTAAATTTCTTTTGAAAAATCAAAAACGATTTAGAGCAAGGAATACTAAAAATAATAGAGAGCTTGTTAATTTAATAGAACATTTCTCTCTCCTCACATACAATTTCTGTGTGAATTCAATACACTTTTGAAAGAGAGAGACAACACAAAATAAATAAATTTGTTCCTTAAAATTTAAAGAAAATTACACAACATTGCCTATGTGTAGGAGCCAATCATGGACCTACAAGTATAGGAAGAAAAATAAAATACTTTTACAGAATATTACGTGGATACTAAGATTGACATGTATTTATGCATTTTTCGGTGATTCTCGAAATTGGGTCTATACCTTCTTCTCTCGTTTGTATTCAATTTATGCACGTTAAAGTGATTTTCGAAAGAGTGGTTCATATGG
>MINK01009104.1:0-29689 GCA_001735545.1 Phormia regina
TGAGTATTGAACTTGGGACCCTATTAACTAGTCGTTTTTAATGACTAACGTCTTACTCCGTACACCATCTCTCATTTAATATTTAAAGCTAAAAAACTTGTTTTATCATAAAATATATTTTTAAAAATTTTTTTTTTAAAAAAATCGAATAGCAACAGAATGCGGTTGAACCGGCAACCTTCTGGTTGCTAATCCTGCGCTCTAGACAACTGTGATCCAAGTGATTGTAACTTACTCTACAATTATGCTATCGAGTACTTATTTATGTAATGTAAAGAAGGCATATAATAATGATGCCTACTTTCTAGGAAAGTACTTTAATAAGTAGTTGTCATTACCGAAAACCAAAAAGTTTTTGCTGGGAAGTTATAAGCCCCGATTTTTCACTATCGAGTTATTCAATTTGCCCCATTGTAGCTGCGCCAATGCTACAGCTAGATATTGAATCTATTGAATATTCTGAATTGCCTAACTCCTCCTCTATCTATGTTCTATGTTTCATCTAAATAACTTCAGTAGTTTCAGAAAGATCAATGAATGAATCTGGACTAGAACCATTTAGGCTTGCTGCAAAAGTGCGGGGTTTAAGGAACAGAGGGCGATATGTCCGACGATTGGGTGGTAAAAATATAAGGGCTGTTATAGTTGTCATAACGGGACAATTTATGATAGGAAATGATGAAGTCTAAATGAGACGCTAAAAATTCCGATAAGGACGTTGAGGAGATCGATTCTATTGAACATATTGTGTGTTACAACATTGTAAGATGGAATAGTTAGGCAGTCAATTTCTTGATGGGTTATGTGACGTTCGGAAGAGAAAACTTGTAGTCATAGGTTTCGTTATAATAACTTCTAACACTTTATTGCTCATAACGTCTAAAACATACATTGTACAATTCTTATTTTTATTTCATTTAATAGAAAAACTCACTAAATTTCATCAAATTATCTGTCATGGTTAAATCGACTCAGAAAGTGATTCTATGTCTACTTTAAGATGAGAAAAGGAACATTTTTTCTCTGTGCTACAAGATTTGCACAACCACCTATATAAAAAACATCACCTTAAAAAACATCTTGCATAAGAAAACGATTCTGCTTCCATAAATTGGCGAATAGGATGGGGTTGTTTCGTAATTTTTGCTCACTTCACAAATTCATAATAAAACTTAACATGAAGATCATCAGGATCACAAGGACTTAAATGTAAGCCAACATATCATCATGGTGTTTGTTACTAAAGAAAGTTTATTGATATGGTGAACCGTTTTGAAGATAAGGCATTTTAAGCAAAAAGAGTGGCAAATGCTTCCTAGTCTACCCTACATACACTTCGTCATTAATTTTGATCAATCTCACGACAATTCAACATGGTTGGCATTAAAAATAATTACTGATACATTTTTCGATGATTACTAGAAGAAAACAAAAAATTTACTATTACTTTCGAAAAAAGCTATGAATTAAAACATGTGTTAAGCACCCCATAGACACATACTGCATAAGATCCTGCAATAAGTATGTATTAGTAAAATTGAGAAAGATTTTCTATACGTGTGTCACATACGTAGAAAAGCTCCTGTCAATTTTACTAATACATTCATATTACACGATCTTGCACAGAAAAAAGTAATAATCGAATTCAATTACGAAATTTGTAATATTAATTAACTTTTAATTGATTTTGCTCTAATCATCAAAATGATAATATTAACAACTACAATAATTGATTTTATTATTACTACTTTTTCTTAAAAAGACATAATGAGCTGAAGATTGTTGAAAAACTAGTCTAAATTATTTTATTTCTACATTTTTGTAGACAAAAATTTTATTTTCCTTTATATTTTTTGTAAGAACTACCAATTTATTTAAAATATAAATTTATACCAATTAGAAAATTAATTATATTAATAAATAATATAATTAAACTCCAATACAAATTTAGTTAATAATTTTATTGAAAAATTATTTGAAATTATTTTTTTCTGTGTATGCAGTATGTGTCTATGGGGTGCTTTAGGATTTTTTCGAACCCAGTCCTTAGAAGATTTTATTAAAATATTTCAATTATTGATTGCAATCACTAATATTTTACTACAATTATCATTAAGAAAATGAAACAATCAATATTCATTTAATTAGGCAAAATACAGCGCCAGTTTTTTCTTTTTTCTTTCTTTTAAAATCATCAAGATAATTTTCTTTAAACTTCAAAAGCATTGTTTAATTTGATTCCAATTACTTAAAAATAAAATTTGTCTTATAATCTCGTATATCCTGCGTCATCCAACACTTTGTTAATAATGTATTTTTATCCTCTATATTTTTTGTATTTTGCAACATAATTTATTATACCACAAATAAAACTTATTTACTCTCACAAACGACTATTTTGTAAGACATTTTGCCACCCATCATGATACACAAAACAAGCAAACAAACCAAAACAGTTGTTAACTTTTCGCAAATAAATAAATGAATGAATGAATGAGTGGGTGAGTAAGTGAATGTTTGGGTGAAGGAGTGAGTGAGTGAGTGAAGAAAGTACCAACAAATGGATGCATGAATGGAATGAATAAAATATCTTAAGAAAGAAACGAATAAATGGTAAAACCTTTTAGCAGCATGACTGTCTAATTATCATCCATCTTTTTCTTTATTATTGTTGTATTTTTTCTCTCCATTTTTCTTGAATTTTTATTGTTGTATTTTTGTGTTTTATTTTTTTTTTTGCATTATCCTTTGCACGTAAATAATACAATATGACAAATATCCTTAAAACGTTCATTTTTTTCTCAATTTGTTACTCTATTTTATTTCAATTTTTATTTGGTATTCGCAATAAGTGTCATACTCCTTTTTAACCATCTTTGTTTGCTTTTTTGTTCAGTTCTTTTTTGTTTTTTTTTTTGTTTTTGGTTTATATTCGCACTTTTAAATCAATTTCATGCACTATACCTGCATGATGTGGCACATTTATTTATGTTCAATTGTGAATTGTGTGTTAAATGGGTTTTTTGTTTGTTTACTTATTTGTGTTTGTGTATGTGTGTGAGTGCGTTTTCGCATACGAGTATGTTGGAAGCGCAAGAGTTGTGCACCAAAAAAAAAAAAAGAAACTGGTTTTTGGTTAAACCATGTTCTTTTGATAAATTTTCTTTCTGCTTTTTGTTTTCAGCTGTGTTGTTGATGGTTTTTTAACACACTCATACATTTAATTTAATTCAAAGTGATTTTAGTGTTTTCTCCTAAAGCAACAAAATGAAAATAATATGTAGGTGTGTGTAGAGACGACGGCAAGAAAGAATTTTATAAATACTTTACAAAAGCCAAAGAATATTAATATTAAAATTCTATTTAAAAATTAATATCTTAACCTTGTTGTTTTGTATCTTTGAAATAACTCATATAACTTTCTTTTTTTTTATATATTTTCTATTTTTGTCTATTTAATATTATTTTTCCTATTAAAAATGTATAACCCAGCTTTTATATTAATTATATTTTTTAATCCCTATCCCATATACACAAAACTCTAAACATCTTTTGTCAATATTCTTTGGGAGTATCTACAGTTAAAACCCACTCGTATGTCTACATCTGCCAAGAACTTTTAACAGAGTTCATAGCATTTGGTTGTATATAGATATCTATTATTATCATAGCTGGCATTTACAAACCATTTAACAAACTTAGTAGACTCCAAATCTCTGGTGGCTTTTGCATAAAAAGAAAAACTATGAACAAAGAAAACAACACAGTGTGATAATCAACCTGTAACAAAAAGCGAAAAGAAAAAACAGCAGATAGAAAAACGAATAAAATTATTTACAGAGAAAATAAGAAAATAAGTGTAAGTGTGCATGTGAGTGCACATACAGTGTAGATGATAAAAAAAAAAAAATGTGAACCATATGCTAAACTTGAATCTACTTTCAGTTTTTTTTTCCATTAGATTGAGATTTTTTTATGGGTATGTCTAATATAGCGTCCTAAATAAACCGATTACTTGAGTTTATTTCACTATCACACGAGAACAATATGCACGATTTATATAAATAATACACCAAAACTTTTTAAGTAAAATTGATTTTAAATTGTTCTACTAACAAATTTGTATCCGCTCAATAGCTCAAGAGATATTTTGAAATAAGTATCCTAAAACATGTTCACATACTAAATTTAATATTATTCTTTATTTTTCACTAATAGTTCTTTCTAAAAGTGAAAACATCAACATTCTTGACGTTTGAAATGCCTTTAGTTGCTAAATTTTAATAGTCTTCAAAAAGCTTCACTGAGGTTGTATTACTCATACGTATTGTGGTTTATTAAGTGAAGAATTACCCAAAAATTATGCTATACTTTTATCACATTTACTTTATTGATATATACTGGGCGTGCGTGTACGTATTACATATCACATATAAATCATACGCATGAAAATTTAACAAAATTAGATTAAACCAAAATATTTTGGTAATAAATCTGTGTCTTCCAAACTTATGCTCAGATCAATTTGAAATATATGGAAGAATCGTAGAGGAGGATCTAAGCTTTCAGAAAATTCATCTTATAGTTACTGCGTAATAATATGAAATAAGCTACATGGTGACAAATTTGACTATCTCGTGTCAAATCTCCAAATTGTTTCGAACTAAGACTTGTGTCAATATATTGGGCTTTTGAGAAAAGAGAATTTAAGAGTACATAAAGGTGTCCAAAAATATTGAAGATTTTAAAAGGGGATGAGAAATAACTGAGTTATTTCATTTAAAAACAACCAGCAGATTTTATTATTATTGTCAAAAGTAAGATTAAAATTGTAAGATCAAGTAGTTTGCAAAATATCACGTTTTGAATGTGCAAAATAGGTGAAAATATTTACAAAGTTGCACGTACAAAATTACAAATATGAATTATTTATTATATAAGAATTATTAAGAATTATTATGTTATATTAAACGTGTTTAGTTTTGTATAAACTGTACTAATCTTTTTTATTTTAAGAAAAATTATTTAAGATTAACAGAACAACTTTTAATTATATTTTTCTTATATACACACGCAAGTATAATTTACATCTAAAGTTTATTAACATTATTGTTTATATGATAATAAAATGTTTGTATAAGGTGTGTGTGTGTTAAATTGATAAAAGATCTTTGAACTGTCAAACTCAGTATGCGGTTGATATCATAAATATCACTTTTCCACACACACACACAGCGTGAACTTAAAATTTGTAAATAGAAATGCACTCTGCATGTTTTTCTTTAAGATTATTTTTAGATAATAAGATATTTTTATATTGTTAATTTATATTTGATTTGTAAAAATAAAGTCAATTCGTAATTGAACATAAAATAGAGCGGTTGTTTCTTTTCTTTCTCGCAAAAAAAGGTATCAAAATTACCTTTAATATGACGTATTTTCAACATCAAAATGTTTCATATTTCGCGATTTTTCATTCACGGGTAAATATCCCGAAATGGTATATTTAACAATTTTCAAAAAATATATATTAATGATAAAAAATTATTATATTATGTTTCCTATAACCGTGGAAAGTGTCATTCTAGGACTCACAATATCTTAGAAGTTACTACAAATAATGTCGTAACAAATACGAAATATTTTTTGCAATTTGTATTGTTTTGTTTGTAACAAAATCGAAAAATCGCCAATTTCTTCCAACAATCATCCGAATGTAATTCAATTTGGGAAGATTACTAATATTTACGCTGGCAATGAGTTTAAGTTTGATTACTGCCATAGTTCGCGACTTATAATATCTTAAAGAATGAGGAAAATTTGTGCTTTTAAAAATACAAATATCTCCGAAAGTATTTACGTTACAATGCTCATTAATACCTGAAACATGTTTTTATGTTAAATTTGATTGGTGGATATCTTACAAAGTAAAATTCGCGGTCACGTATCTTCAAAAATCGTATTTTTAAATTCGCAAAAAAATATATGTGTAGAGGATGCTTCTTTTTTTGAATATTCTCAGTAAGTATCGTGATGGGACTCTCAATGGCTTCTGAGTTATTACAAAAAATATGTCGCAGTGTAAAATAAAAAAAGTAATTAATTTGAAAAATTTCAAGCCTGAATTTGGTCACTTTATTCGATGTGATTGTTTTTTTTTTTTTTAACTCAGAAGCCATTGAGACTCCCATTACGATTCTCAACTATGAAATCTTTTATAGAAGACTTATGTTAGGTTTAGGAGAGGACCACACGAAATCGTTTGTAATCACAAGACCATATGTTGATATAGAGTGAATCCTCGAGGTTACTCTTCAGCACGTTTAGAACGTGTATCATATTTCAGCACCGCTTCACGTTCTCTAGCTAGTCCATTTGATAGTATTATACATATGGTTCAGTTATTTTCACAAATTTCAGCATCTTCGTTAGATACGTTCCTCTCAGTTCCTCTAAATTTTGAAAGAAATACGAATCAAAACATTTAAATCTGTAAAGTGATAATGCAACATATTGGCAAAGGTAGTCCAATTTTGTGCAGGAAATACCTTAGTTCATTATGTCCTGTAATAATACCTATGTACCGTCTCAGTTCACATTTCTCCATACTAAGTAAAGACTTTAGCGTATTTTTATCTTTTGGTTTCCATAACATCTTCGTTTGTTTGCAATGTGGCGAGTTTCGCCAATTCACGTCTGTTTTATTGTTAAATTCCCCCCGTATCTTAAGATACATTGAGTATCTGCTGCTGCTCGTGCCAATTCGTCAGCATATCCGTTTCCTTGTATATTATTATGACCCGGTATCAAGCACAGTTTAAATGAGTGTTGTTCGTTGAACACCTGAAGCTCTCGGCAACAACGGCCTTTGATCTAATATTCCTATTAGAGAGTGCTTTTATCGTTGCTTGACTATCTATGTATATTGTGATATCGCTCGTAAATATTGGTCTCATAGATATAAGTCTGGCTGCCACGTACATGGCAAAAACCTCTGCCCTGAAGATACTACATGCATCATCAAGCCTAGCGCTGTAGTTAATATCCAATTTTTCACAGAAAACTCCACAACTTGTATCATTTTCTTTCCTTGAGCCATCAGTGTAGATTTCAATACCTTCAATGTTGCGGTTATTTATCTCCCATTAAATTTGAGTAGATAAGTAGTCAGTAGCAATATGCATATATTGAGATCCATCAATAAAGTTTCTAATAGTTGTCCATTTTGGACCAGCCTTACTTATGTTCTCAAGGCATATTCCTTAATAAATGTACACAGCGGGTCCATGTCCAGTATTCTGCACATAGCCTCAGTTGCAGAGATGCAAAATGCAGCCGCTCTGTTGACCCGCTCAATACCTGTAGCGTGTGTGAGCGTATTATTGTCCACCAGATCAAGGGCCAGTATAGGCCTGACAATGTCCTTGTGTATCCAATATATCAGGCATGGTTTCAGTCCTCATGATTTATCTATGAGTTTCTGGCACGTACACATATCTGCATAAGCCTTACTTTCCCTTAGGTTTGGTAACCATTTAAATTTTCGACCGAAAATTACAGCTAGAAATTTCGTTTCGCTTGAAAGATATAGGGTTTTTCTTCCAACTTTTGGGTAGTTATAGGAAGGTAATCTTTTCCTTGAAAAGAGAACCATTTCCGTTTTCGGAAGACTTAACAAAAAGGATCTACAAGTTCATAAGTAAATCCTAGGACAAAAAATTGTAAATTTTTCTGTGAACTGTAATATAAATTAAATATAAAATAGATCAACCGTTTTCAATTTGCTGCATTTAATATAGTTATGTTAAAATTTATTGAACGCACTCCTTATGCCATTAAATTGTAATTTACGCTGCAATTTTCATAAAATTTTTATTTTGAGGAATATTTAAAAAAGAGTATGTACTGAGAAAGTTCAAACATAATAAATGTAATGGTTAATTCATCACAACTTTATATATATCATGTTAGGCCAGCAATTTAATTGTTACCACAACAACGAAATGAATATTATTGACATTAAATATTAAGATCTGAAACCATCTATTGCAACATTTTACTTTGTATTCAGCTGATCCAACCTTTTGTTAATATTAGCCTTGCAACACTTTTGACCTATACTGTAAGTACATACATACATACGTATATTATAAAAAGGTGTGTGTTTATTCCTTCTGTTGTTCTTGTTTTGGTTCTGGTTCTTGTACTTGTTCGTTTTCTTTTGCGTTATTAATGATAAAGTATAATGCTGGTTATCATGACATTTTTATTTTTTCAGTGCCATCTTGTTATTATTATATTTATTATTATTTTTTTCCTCTTCATTGTGTGTGTGAACAAGAGAGTTTTGTACATTTTGCCATTTTAATTTTAATTTTTTTTTACCTTAAACAGATACAAAAACACCCAGTGACATTTAGAATGCGATAATGTTAAAATTTGCAAAATATAAGAATAGACAGAACGCAAAAGAAAACAATATTTAAGTTAAAAAAGAAAAAAAAAACTTTTTTTCACTTCATCTCTCCGCTCAGTCGTTTTTCTTTTGTTGTTGTACTTGCTTTGTTTTGTTGAATTATTTAAACCGGGTTGCCATTAGGTAAATAGGTTTTAAGGACAATAATGGATTTGTAAAGAATTTTGCCAACAAAAACAAACGCTGTATACACACACACACACCTACCTATACCCACGCATACTATCTTTGTTTCATCTCAGACCACATTTGCCGTGTCACACACATGTTGTCATCTTTTTCCTGTGCATATATTTATTTCAGGGTCTTTTTTGTTTTGTATTAAAATTCTTTTTAATTTAAAAAAGACGAAAAAAACTCTATATTCAAGTGACTTTTTGATCCCTCTTATAAAACTTTTTTTATTATTTACATACGCCCGTTCTATTTATTCAGTCTCTTGTTTTGTTTTTGACTTTTTTTGTGTGTCAGGTTCTCTTGTATTCTTGGGTTCATTGTCAAAGGATTTGGTCAATTCATTTTTACGTTTAAGTGATTTTGAGTTTAGTTTATTAGTTAAATTGATATTTTCTGGGTTTTTTTATGGAGATAATTTAGTTTTAAATTGGTTACATAAAATATGAATTAGTGCTAAACGGGTTTTGATGAATTTAAAAAAGGGAAATTTATTTTAAGTAAAAGTGTTTAGGAAAATTTTTCAAGGAAATGAAAGATAAATACCATATAAGTGATTTCTGTAAATTTAACAGATTATTAAATATTATTAATGTTTAAACTTTAGTTTAAAATTTTAAAAATAATTTAAACAAATTAACAGTTCACAACTCTTTCTATTATAATTTTTAATCAAGCATTTGTATGTAGAGAAAAAATAATAAACAAATCTTTATAAAACCTTGTCTTCGTCCCCAAAAATTTTCCAATTTATTTTCTTTACAAACTTAAATTTTACATTTTTTTAAACTACATATTGTTAAGCAAATTGTTTTCAAATACTTAACATTTTGCCAAAAGATAACATGTTTTCTATTTAAATTTTTCACATTAAATTGTAAATTAGCATCATTCAAAAATTTATTCATACAAACGCAATTATTTAACCCCTTAACGATTTACAATACGATTTTTCCCTTTTCTTATAAAAAAAATAAAAACTTTTTGTTTTTTGATTATATTTTGCTTCTTTTTTTTTAGTGGAAATATTCCCTTTTGGCTTTTATCTTTGAATCACAAACGTATAAATTGGTTCATTTTTATGTGAACAAAAATAAGAAACGAAAGAAATTTACATAGCAGCCTGTTTAAATAGGCAGACTTTGCAATTTTCTCTATCTTAGAGAAAGATAAAAGATTTCTTTTTATTTGAAAAAAAAAAAATTGAAAATAAAATCGACATATTTTTATTCTTTTGGAGAATGGAAGCACAATGGTGCAAAAAATAACTAAAACTGAAAATTTCACTAAAGAAAATTTCAAACATTTCATTATAAACGAAAATATTAAATAAAGTTTAAATAACTTTTTAAATATTGTTAATTTTGTTTTATATTAAAACAATTTTTTTTATTAATTTAAATTTTATTTATTATTTCATATCTACATATAACAATTAGAATATTCTGCCTCAGCGCCGTTGACTTTGTAGAAGAAAGTTGGCAACTCAACATTTTTATTAAATTAAGAAAATGATTATATACAATGATTATATACAGTGATTAAATACAATATTTATTTAATTTGCGAGAAGTATTTCAATATTTTGAAGTAAATATTTTTAAGCTGATTTTTGAAAGAGGATAATGTGGGGATATTTTTTAAATGATCAGGTATGTGGTTGTAGGTCCAGCAAACGAAATTCTCTGTTGTCTTATTGTTATTTGTTTATCCGAAATATTTAAAAACGTATAATAATGTTTGTTGTTTACATATAATTGGTAATATATTTTTTTCGAAGTCTTTAAACAAATTTCTCGTACTGAAACGCTAAATACAATTTTTAAGGCTTTATTTTGTGCCGACTGTAATGACCGTAGTCATGTACTTGTTTTGCAGCCATAAATTCCAGAAAGATGTATTAAGTGTGAGTGAATTAACGATTGATAAATTAAAATTTTAGTGTTTACTTCTAATTTATTTTTAAATTTGTATAAAATGCCAATGCCTGATGATAACTTTGATTTAAGTTCTTTTATATGAGATTCCCATACAAGATTGTGTCTTAAGTTCATTCCCAAATATTTAACACTTTTCGATTTGGTAATTAATTGATCATCAATATGAACACTCATAGGTTCATTGTTTCTTAATAATACGAATTTTGTTTTACTGGAATTTAATATTAATTTGTTTTTTCTTAAAAACTCTTATAAAATCAATGTATCATATTCAACTAAAGTTTTCAGAACTTTTTCATGATCATAATTGTAGAAAAAGCAAATATCGTCAGCAAACATAAACAATTTTCCATTAAATTTAATATTTTTCTAAATCGTTGATGAATTTTTTAAATAATAACAGATCAAGGACACTGCCCTGCGGAACTCCACGTCCAGCTCATTAGTTTTAGATTGACCTACTTGCACAAATTGTCTTCTATTTTTTAAATAATCAGTGAATATTTCAAGAGTTCTTTTGGAACATCCAATAAATTTTAACTTTTTTATAAGTATGTCATGATTCACCAAATCAAATGCTTTTGTCAGATCAAAAAACACACCAGCTACGCTTTTATGTCCCGCATCCAAGCCGCTACATATATGATCAACAACATTTAATACCGCTTCCTCACATCCACTATCTTTTTTAAAACCGTACTGACGGTCAAATAACTAGTTGTTGTTTTCAAGATAATTTGAAAGTTGTTCAAAAATTATTTTTTCAAATATTTTGTCAATAACAGATAGAACGGAAATTGGACGAAAGTTTTCAATTTGTTCCTCCAGACTTAGGTATTGGGATGATATTTACATTCATTAATTATTTTGTTGAATATTCTTGTAATTATTTCGGCTATAGCTCTTTTTTGTAATTCGATGGCAGCACCCCGAATCGAACCCGGGTTACTTTTACTTATATCATGTTTTATAATCTTCCACACTTATCACTCAGCCACCGATTGTTATTGTGAGCGAATTGCTAATTGCTCATTAGGTCTCACTGTTTAAACTGGTTCTCAACTAGAACATTGATGACTGTTAGGTGTAAATTGGTGATCAACTAGTACGGAGGGACCAGTACTATTGTATCACTTGCACCAATTTCCCACAGAGATATGAAAATGACTGAATTTGAAAGTAAGAAATTCTAGAAGCCCTTTCAAGTAAATTTTTTAATAAAAAAGTACAACATTACAGCAAAAATAGAACTGAAAAAGAGCTGAAAAAGTGCGTTGTCATTGGAATGAGATACTTAATTGGTGCAAAAGAGCTGTAGAAGTTCCTTTTTCAAACCAAGGTTGTCATTTGTAGATTGTTCCTCTATTATACTTCTTCTTTCTTGCTTTCGAAGCACTTCTCTTAAAAAGACTTTTATAAAAGTTAAAGATAATAAAAATGCTTTAAAATTATTAAAATTTTAATTTACTTAGAAATAATTAACCTTTTTTCTCGCAAAAAAAAATCACTTTTTTGGAAGTAATTTTTAGGAACTTCCAAAAAAGTTAAAAATGTGCACTTGGTACTTTTGAAGTAATGAAACTGTTCTTTTTTGGAAGGTCTTGATCGTTTTTTCCTGGGATTAAATGGTATATTGTCATCGCAACAATTGTTATTGTTGAAAATAATTTATTTTAAAAATAATTTTGTTGTAGCAATTATACATTTATTCTTAATTCACATTTAAATTGTTAGCAGAATATATTAAGCAATATATTTAAATTAAAATTACATTATAGTAGTTAAATATAATTATATTATTTAAATATAATATATTATTTTGTTTGGTATTTTAAATTGAAGTACTTGCCAGAGCTAGTTATTTGTCGACGCACAGTGGAAAAAAGGATTAAATTGAAGTCAATTTTCAGCTCAATACGTCTATTTAAAAAAAGTGATAATAACCAAATCAATCATTGTTATTAATATTATCATTTTGATGATTAAAGGAAATTAATTAAACATTTATTAATATAAGCAATTTCTTAATTAAAGACGATTTTTACATTTTTCTGTGTAGTAGCGAAAAATCCTTTGTATGGTTTATTATAGATATAAAGATCTATCAACTGAAAAAGGAATGACTCCGCCCCTACATGATAAACCTCAATTTGTCCAGAGTATTATTTATGAAAAGTTATTGACCTTTAAGAGAGTGTATGGTAAAAGTAAATATTATATAACAATAAATTTTACGCATAATATTTGTTTTCTATTAAAAATTAATTGCAAATATTTTAAAAATCCGTCTCTGTTAAGATTCATAGGATGCAAACTTACATATGTAAGTCAACTTTTAATCTTCTATGTCGTCTAAAAGCTCTGGAAAGTAAAAATGGTTAGAAAATTATATATAGACGATTGAAAAAAGCTATGATCTTTTAGTTGCTAAAGGATATTTTTATGGGGACTAGGCAAATGGTCGACCTATCACAGCTAATTTCAATAGACTGTTTGTATTTTTGTAACACAAAAGTACCATGTGGCGAATTTCGTTCAATTATCCAAGGTTTACATCAACGGTTCTCAAATAGAGGGCCGCGACCCACAAGGGATTCACAAGGACATTCCTTGGAGGTCCCGAAGATATATTGTAAAATATTTTTAAGACACATTTTTTTTTTTTTAATAAAAATATTATGTAGTAAGTTTAAATAAAAATTCCAATTCAAGCCTACATCTAATTAAAAATGGATATTTATTTATACCAGAGATGGAAATAACTTATTTATTTTTTAGACCAAAAACTACTAAGAAAAAATGTGCTAAAAAGTGATTTAAATACATCTTTGTGATCTTCATAGAGTCCTTTTTCATAAAGTGATAAGATCACACTTTCGACTATAAAATCTATTTTAAAAATGGAATAATATCCTGTGAAATAAAATCTATTAATATTTGCTGGAAAAATGCGACTTCAAAACTCCGAACATACAAAAATTTTATTTCGGCTATGAAACCAAAATTTTCAGCCAAAAGAGTTAAAAGTATTACAGTTGAAATATTGCAAAATTTATCCACTTATTGGCAGCGTAGACTACTTTCATCATCATAAATTTTTATACGGATTTATTTGTCTTCCATTAAAATAAAGAATTGATTTTTTGTGGAGCCATTCTCTCTAGATATGCTCTATCCGAAAGACGCTCTTAGAAGAACTAATGGAAAAAGTATAATTTCACAAATTTTAACATTATTTTATAATTATTTTATGTTTAGCAACAACATTTTATCTAATTTTTAAAGTAGTAAAGGGGTCGCGAAGCAAGATCTAGTTAGAATCTCTGATTTACATGAACAAAGAGAAAGCCGTTTAATGAATATCCTTAGATCGACTTGAGTCTATTGATATATTTTAGGATGAACTTTATGAATATCAGCACAAATGCATAAAAAATTGTTAACAAAAAAAATTAATAATAAAAATCTTTACAAAATCTTTTTTCCCAATAAGTTAATAAGTTCTAATAAAAAAAAATCGTAGAACCATAGTGCTTTGACTTAATATCAGCTGTTGTTGTTGGAAACAACAACTATGACAAAAAATATGAATTGCAAAAGAGATTTTTTTTTTTTTTTGAAAATCTTCCAAAAGAAGATGAAAAAGTTTTTCTTTATTTTTTAATGTAAGCAGGTTATTACAAACACATTTACATGTGTACTCAACTAAATAACAGTGTGAAGAAGTGTAAGTATGTGTGTATGTAGAAATATTATTTTATTGTTCTTTCTTTTATTGTTTTTCGTTGTTGTAGATGTTTTTTTTTTTTTTATTTTTTATTATTTCTTTAGTGAAAAAGTTAAAAGTTAATAATTTATTTAATGAATTCAGATTAAAAGCAACAAAACGTTGTGGGGCATTATTCTTTCTAACAAGTTTTTCTGCTGCTGCTTCTACTTCATTTTCCTCTTTGTCTGCTTGTTTTTCTTTATGCTTAAACTTGTTGTTGTTTTTTTTTTTTTTCATATTGCTCTTGCTTTCTCAGGGTTTTTTTGCTGTTGCTGTTGTTGTGTCTCCTTTAAGAAGACAAATTCTCAAGAAGTGAGATTAAAAACAAAAAAATGTGAAAAAAACAACAACAGCAGCAGTAGCAGTAGCGAAAAAAACACGAAAAAACTTAAGTATTGTTAACGATGTCAGTAGTCGTTAGTAGTGAATAAAAGGCTGTATACATGTTTGTGTGTATAATTGTATATAAGTTAGTGCTAGTGGTTGTTATTGTATATTTAAACAGCTATATGTAGTAGTGGTAGTCATAGTTGTTATATCAGTTTGTTAAAATCAGGTGGCCGAGAATGTCAAGTGTTTTATTATTTTCTCTTTGTTATTCGCAATTTGTTTTTTTTTTTCTTTTTTTATTGTTCTTCTTTACGCTTTTGTTTTTATTAGTGTAACGAAATTTTTTTGTTTTTTTAAATTATGAATGAATTCTTGAGCCTTTTTGCATTTTTTGTTTTTGTATGATGTTTAATTAAAATTTCAATAAAGGATTTACACTTTGTCCTTATGTTATTAATTTGTAGATGTGACATAAAATTAATTTTTGTTAGGAATAAAAATAATAATCAAGTCAGTTCTTTTGCTGCAATTATGATGTGAAGTATCTCTTATGTTTTTCGAGTGTATGATTTTTTTTTAAAGAATATTTATGAGGGAAAGTTTTCGTAAAAAATGTTCTTTATTAAATAACTTTAATTTTATGATTCACAAAAATCGGAGTTTAGATTTATATTTTTAAAATAATGTTTTTTTAATTTAAACAAGGACCTTAAGAAATCAAAAATGTTTTTGCCCCATATCTCAGATATTATTTATCCAATTTGTTTGAATTTTTCAGAATAAAAATTGAGAAAAAACTTTCCAAAACTTCTTTGCAAGAAAAATAATAAAGTACTTACTTGCAATTAACAGAGGCTTCAAAAACTCCAAAACCGGGCTCGAAAAACGTATTTTTTAATGCTTATCTTCGCAATTTATATGTCAAATATCGGAGGGCTTCATAAACGCCATTTCAATCGACACATGGACGGATAGATGCACGGACGTTAGCCCCTCGTCATAAAAAAATATCAAATTGTGGATAAAAATTGTGGAAACTACTTACGGAATGACAAACGTTTAAATAAAAATCTCTAGCATAAGCAAAGGATTTAAAAAAATTAATAATAGGTTTTTGTTGACATCTCAATTATTAGTGAACAAATTTATTTAAATTTTTCAGAAACTTCATTGCTTATCTTCGTCATTTATATACCGATCTTATTGAATTTCAATAGAATATTTCTCGAAAAGATTTCTGATCGTTTGACATATATATTATTTATACCAGTTAACGGTGGGCTTTTTAAAGTCAATTTCAACCGACACATAGTAGGATGGATAGGATGGACGGATGGGCTATTGTCATTATTTCTTACAAGGAGACAGAAAATATAAAATTGTGAACGAAAATTGTAGAAATTACTAATGGAATGACAAACATATATATATATATATTTTTAGCATTAAGAAGGATCTAAAAATATTAAAAATGTGACATTTCAGTTATTATTGAACCTATTTATTTCCATTTTTAGAAAAAAAAAATCGAAACTTCTTTGCAAAACTGAAGTAGGTAATGACGATAAATAGAGGCTTTGGAAACTCGAAACCAGGGCTTAAAAAACGGATTTTTTAAAACTTATTTTCGCCATTTATAAACCGATCTTACTAAATTTCAATAAAATATTTCTTAAGAGGCTTTCTGATCGTTTGACATATTTATTATATACACCAGTTATAGGTGGGCTTTATAAACGCCATTTCAACCGACACATGGCAGGATGGACAGACGGACTTGGCCATATCATCATTTCTTATAAGGATTCTGAAAATATAAAATTGTGAACAAAAATGTTGGAAATAACTAATGGAATAACAAACGTATTCTTTACACCTTTTATGTAAAGGGTGTGAGAAAGGAAATATTGACAAATTACAGGATTAGTGCTTAATAAAACACAAGATCACAATTTGGTTTAAAAACAATTCACAACTTATAGAGATCGCTTTTGACAAAGAAAAAGTTTCATTCCTTAAAGTAATTTGTTATTTTAACTAAAACAGTGAAAACAATCCCTATTTAAGTCTTTCACTGTCAACACATGTCATAATTTCTTATACCGTTGTGATATTTTTTTCTTTTATTTCTTCAAAAGTAATTGAATTTCATTAAATCATAATTTAATGAAATCTAAAAAATAAGCACATGTTCTTACCTTTCTCTTGTTTGCTACCCAACTAAATACAATTAATATTAATAAAGGAAACAATCATTTACCCGAGCGTATGAGTTCTTTCAATTGGCAATCATATACTTAATACTTATACGTTAAGGTTTTCCATAGAAATTCTTACGTTAATATAATTAATATTAATCATACGTTTACAGTAATTTTCACTCATTTTATTAAATTGAAATTAAATGGCACGACAAATAATAAACGCCAAAAATTCCAACAGCATATCCCTTCCCAAGTTCTAGAAGTTTATTTATAATTGTATTTATTTCCAAAACATTAAAATGTAATTTGAAAACTCTTATAAGGTTTTTAAGAACTCTTTGCAGTGTGCGTTACAATTTTCTTTAATACAACCTCAACATTTTACAATTAAATTTACTTTGGGTAATTTCCCAAGGAAATTTTCTTTGCCAAAAAAAAAAAAAAAGAGAGAAAAAGAAAAAACAATTGATTGTTTGTATAAAGTTTCTTTATCTTAGCTAAACAAAATATTTGTGTATTTAATCTAATTACTCTTAACGCTTTTTGCAATAGATAACCACGTAGAGAGAGAGGAGAGTGTCTGTATAGAAAAATAAATAATTTTATAGTAATTTCATAAACATTTTCTTCAGTCTTGATAAATTATCCTAAATAAGTCTAAAAGGCTCTAAAGCGCAGCTGCAAAAAAAGCAAAAAATAAACTAACAACGTAGTTGAGTTATCTTTGAAGTTGACAATTAATCACTATAAATTGTATCAAAACGGATAATAATGCCACCAAGAGCCCAAAGATGTTAAGCTCTCTAGTCATTTTGATAATGAAAGATGGCAATATTTAGATGTCAGACATCAAATTAAATAAAATAAAATATAAGTAAAAAATAAGTAATTGATTACTTTGCAATGAATAATTTAATTTAAAGAAATATTTTGTGGCAAAATGTATATAAATATTTTTAACTATAAATAAATAAAGATTTTAAGAACATGAAAATCTTCATTGAATTCTAAGAATTTTGTAAATGTTTCTTTTGTATTGTAAATATATCTAAGCAAGAAATATTGTTGAGATAAAAGTTTGTAAAATTTCAAAAGGATAACAGTATTATGAAATATTTTCTTTTATTATTTATTTTGTTTATGACTCTTTATTAGGTGTTCTGCTTAAAGATGTTTGTAATATTTATATAATAAGTTTTTATCTTTTGATGTAAAACATTTATTATATATTTTTTTTCAATGGAAAATACTTTTTATATCATGTTTTTCAGTTGCTATCAGTCTGTATCTTTAACAATTATTAAATATTCAATTGTGAAAATATATGTCCAACATTATTAAGGTTGTAGAGCACAATAGTCTTATAGTCCTCCTTTTGTAATAAAATATGAATTGCAGGGTGTGTCCATTTTGAATTATTCTGCTATTTAGGCTGAAATTTTTTCTCTCTAAACTTTCCGTTGCATTTTCCAAATAAATATTTGATTACTGTGTAGGAGTAAAATCTGTTGCATATCCTTTAATTTTTAATATATTTCTAATAATCCAAAGAAGCTTTCATTCCTATCTAGAGAAATATTTAGTAGTGATTTTTTTTTGCAAATACTTTGTTATTTTTTATTTATCTGTATTTATTGAATCTTCACGATTAGACAATATGTATTAAAATCTTAAATCTTAATCGATATTAAGTCCAACCACTGCACTATGGTTTCGCTGACCACTTTTCATGGCCAAAATTGCCAAAGTGGAAAAAACAAATATTCTTGTTTGAAATATGATTTCGATGAAAATTGAATGTATTCATTTTGTTTTTAAAAAATTTCATTCACTTTTAAAAATTTTATGCGTCAGCAGTTAAGTTATTCCAACGGAAGTTTGGATATATTTCACTTAAATTTCAACCAAAAGCATGTATTTTGCTTTATCAACATTAATTTTGATACACAATTATATTTTAGCAATATCTGCTGGATTATTTTTTATCTTTCCATTTTTAGTCTTTGGTTATACCTTGGTAAATAGTAAGAGTTTCCAATGACAACTTATTAGGAAACAAATAGATTTTCTAGAAAATCTCGAAAAATCACAAAACGAGACGGTATGGAATATATAGCCCAGGTACATGTTTATTTATTTCCGAGGAGTTTTTGTTTACCGATTTTCACCGAAAACTTTCAGGTCTAATGGAATGAAAAACTTTTTCCGAATCCAATTTCATTTTAAGTTGCGTAAGACACACAGTTTTTTTCTAAGATGCCAACAAGATCTTACAGATTTCGCATTAAATTATAAAAGTACTTATCCTAGGATCTATTTTCCATAATAAACTTATATAAGAAATTGTTGTACTCAATAATTATGTGTTAATAAAATCGTAGAAAGAAGTGCACCACTTTTTACAATTTTTTAAAATTTGCTTGAGAAGCTCAACCTTGATCTGTTGTATTATAACAACAAATAATTAAAAGTAAGATAAGGCATTTTAAAGCGTTTTCTATAAAACCAAAAAACGAATACAAAATGTTACCAAAATTAATTTTGGCCAAGAAAAGTGGTCGAGGAAACCATAGTGCACTGTCGGACGAAAAAAAAAACTTTATTTATTCAAAGGGTTTAGCATCTGTAGATGTCTACTGTGTTCCTTCTTCTCAAATAGTTGTAGCTTCTTATTATGTTTCGAGCTAGTGGGTTTCGGTGTACCTTAAGCTTTTATAAATACGATTATGCGTGTTTTCTTATTTTATTTTTGACTAGAGTAACATTGAGGTCCTTATGAAAGCTATAATTTTTCACATACCAAGATGCTGCTGTTAATATTCATAGTATTTTATTGTGGAGTCTTTGAATTTGTTCAATATTTAAAGCAGAGCCCATATCTCACAATTGGATACCATAGCACCATATAGTCTTTATAAATGAGTTATAGATCAACAATTTACAATCTACTTTGAATATCTACCAATCAACTAGTTAATTTGGAGTAATTTCAACTTAATTTGTATTAATTTTGTATCTATATGTGTGAATTTTACTTCTGTTTGCTGGGGTATAATCTGATTATTTATCTTTGCATTCAGATTTCATCTTTAGTCACCATTTTTGATGTTGAATAGTTCGTTTTTTTATTATTAATTTTTAGCTGGTTTTTGGACAAAATCTAGTTTTTTAATTTAACTTGAGGACGACTACTTTGATTAAAAACAAACACTTTATCCCTGTAAACCATTGATAGAGACATAGAGGGGATATACAAATCCACTAGCCGATCTGTCTAAAACTGAAGTTAAAATTTTTTATTTTCTTAAGATCTTTTTTTTGCGATTTACCTATTTATTTCAAATTTTTACGTTTTTTTACTGATGATCATGCTGTGCATGTGAAAAGAGAGAATACTTTCTGCGTTTATGAAGTTAATGTTACAATCTTTTGATAATATTATTGTTATTTTTGAAGATATTAACTTTGAATACATAGATGTAGTTTCATTCAGTACATTATAATCCAATAAATAAAACCATTTGACATTTGATTTTTAAGTGGTTACGGCCTTTTGCATATTAGTTGACAATATATACATATGTATAAATAATATATAAATAAGAATATGTATATTTATTAGATTTTGTAGGAACACCCCTTAAACGATGTCTAAAAATTAGATGAATATGAGAAAAATTTTAAAACAATTTTTTTAAGTGGAACTTCAGTGCCTTACCAGCGATTGAGTGTCATGGGTTTAGAACATTTCGTCCAAAAAAATAGTATTGAGTTTAGTATTGAAATGCGTATCAAAAAATTTTGGTCTATAAACCATCATGATAGTACATCATGCTAAAAAATGTCGATACTTTTCATTAAAAAATAGATAAGAATTTTAAAATTTTATTCCTTTTAGGATAAAATTTAAAAAATTTGAATTTTATAAAGAACTGTTGATAATATGTAATTTTCCAGGTTAAAAAAAAAAATTCATAAAAATACCTTAAAAGTCTTTTAGCGAACAAAACTCCCATTGGAAAATTTTTAATATCCCATCAGAGTGACAACCTCTGTACGTCTATGGGAAATTTTACTGTATTTAAAAAAAAATTGTACTTTCTGAACGCCATTCCTTTTTTCGCCCATTTTTGGGGCTCGAAGAAGACAATAAAAGGGTCGAAATTTGGTTCAGATATTTATTTTATATAAAGTTTATTTGGTATTGAAAATTAGTAAAATTAATTTGTTAATAAACAAATAAGTTCTGGGCATAATATTAGAAAAACGGGGAAATTTTTCAACATTTTCTAAGTGATGTTAAATTTTTCGGACAGATTTTTTCTAAATTCTCCTTAAATTGTTATTATTTTTATGTATTTGTTTCTTCTAACTAAGAACTATATCATCCTTTAACAATTCCCATTCCTTTTTCCAAACTATACTGATCATGTACAATTTTAAACCTTTTTTTAAAGGTCATCTGGGCTATTAATGACTTTTTTTATCATTTTTGCCACTATTTAATATTAAATTTTTCTTTCAATATTAAAAATTAATACCGCAACTTTAAAAAAAAAAAAATTAGCATAATCTACTCTACACATTTCAGACTTTACAAAAACAAAAGAACTTTTTCAAAATATTTTACAACAACAAAAATATTTGACTTCTTTTCCAAATTTTTGAAAAATTTGAAAATGCGTAAATATATGAGCAATTATCAAAAAAAAAAAAAAATAAAACTTGATTTTAGGCCTTTAAAAAATTATAATTTTTTTTGGTGCCACATAAATGCATGTAGAATCACTTCACTGTGAGGGGCGCGAAAGTTATGGCGGTTTAAAGTTGAAAAATTAGAGGTTTATGTACAATTATAGTCAAAATTGCACGTAATATCAAAACCTATTGAGTTATTCAAATAAAATTTATAATATTTTCAATATTTAAAGGTATTAGTGTAGCATATTTTAGAGCTTACTAGTAAAAATTTTACAAATTTTCTTTTTAATAAAAATTGCGATTTTTAAAAATTTTGATTGAATATAAGTTATTTCTCCTTAATGAAATGTAAATATATTTTGTTAGAGTTTATTACATAGAAATGCTTTTTGATTTTGTGATCCTTTTTTAACACAAGTAGATATTTTTTGATCCGTAAAACGTTTATCTCTCAATATTTTTTGATCCATAAAATGTTCATATCTCAAAATTTTTCGATGCGCATAACAAACACCTACTAATTACGTCAATTACAGCTAATTTCATGCTGTCCACATGATGTGCCTTAGCGAAACGTGTTTTGACAAAAGTGTCCCGTTTTCAATTATCAACGACATTTGACTTAAATTTATCATTCCAAATAATTATATTTATCGCCACTCTTTTATCTATATATTTAATATATTTAAACAAATATTAATATTAAGTTTTCTATATAAAAATACAAAAACAAAAAGTGCAATTTTTGC
Organism: Phormia regina; assembly: GCA_001735545.1. Lineage (NCBI taxonomy): Eukaryota > Metazoa > Arthropoda > Insecta > Diptera > Calliphoridae > Phormia > Phormia regina. The sequence goes on from MINK01009104.1 coordinate 22,344, forward strand.
ATAATTTTCAAAAAGTCNNTTTTTAGTGCTCCTCCGTTTTTTATGGCAAAAAAAAAAAAAAAAATAAATTAAAAAAAATGTTGGGCCTTATTTTCCAAAATTTTCGGAGTGTCTACTATGCTGTCTATTTAGGGCACATCTATGAGATATAGCCCAAAATATGTATAATTACAGTAATAAATCGTTATATCAAATATTGTATTCGGGGTATGAGGGGCGAAATCTTTTAGTTGTAGTGATTTATATCAATTAAATATAAATCAATTAATTTATATAATTAGGGTTTCAATATTGCTACCCCAATTCCTCTGAATATCATAAATTTTTAATATCATTTAAAATTATTTAATCAAGTAACAATAAATATAAAATTCAAATGTGATTTACTAAATAATTTGGTCATATTAGCAAATATTTCTAATATAAATGTTCATAATATTAGTTAAAATGAAATGTTGCAAAATGTTGTTCATTTATTGTTAAATATTAAAAGGTTATAGATTTAAGATTTATTTATGAATGTGATAACAATTTCCCACTGTATGCCATATATAACACACTCTTTCGTTTCCTAGTGTGAGAAATTATTATAATTTTTTTATATATAGCTAAGAACATATGGATTTAAGATCCAATGAACGTTTGTTAAAAAAAAAAGCTTTTAAAATTTTGTTTTTAAAACAATCAAGGAAAGCTCAGTAATCAACTGTAACATGGTGTTTTACCTACATTATTTAAGTCTATTTTTATACTATGATTGTAGAACGTAAGTTGATTGTATTTTTTTATTTTTTTTTTTATTTTCTGACCTAAACTGTAAAAAATTATTAACATATAAATTCAAAAGTTTAAAAAACATTTTCAAATCCCTAATGATTATTTAACCTTTGCCAACCTTTAAACTAAAAGTTCCTCAACTAATTGCCATCATTTAAAATTCACCAACAGCATAATTTTCTACTCATCCCTAATAAAAAAAAAACAGGGGCTTTTAAGGCATCAATACACGTATTTTACAATATTTGCCATAAATAAAATATGCCTCCATTGAATTTCTTTAAGAAAAACATATTTTAAAGCGAAAAAAATATACATTGGCGTCTTAAGATTTTTTTTGTAAGGATAAAACAAAATATATGAATTTAAGTCCTATTTTACTAACACATATACATATGTCTTTATTACGAAGCTATTAATAGTAAAAGATATACAATATTTTTTCTTTTTTTTTTACTTAAAAAACATTTCTTCTACTTGAGTAGATTNNTACAATATTTTTTCTTTTTTTTTTTTACCTAAAAAAAAAAACATTTCTTCTACTTGAGTAGATTATATCTAGGTTAAACATAGAAAGAATGATGTTTTTTGCTGCTGCCTTTTGCAAAAAACATAAACATTGAGGAAGATGCTTTTTTTCAAAAGAATTGACAAGTGAGTGTTGGGAAAAGGTATACAATTACATGTCATTGCTTAATACAAAAAAAAAAAAGAGAATAAGTGAATGAATGAATTTTTGTGAACTCTAAACTAAAATCTCACACCATTATGAGGATATCAAATAACGCTTAAAAGTATACTTTAATTTTTCTTCTATGCTTTTTTTCGTCATCATCATCATCAACTTCATATATAAATGTATATGTAATGTATAGCTATAAACATTGTAGGATATTTGTTCCTTAGCTACGTACATACACATACTTCTCATCATCTTCTGCAAAATTTAACCCATTGCACATGTAGACATTTAAACAATATGTTGGTATGTGTATTAGTATATATGTATGCATGTACTTACTTATAATATGGTAAATTTGCCAAAGATTTTTCGCACAACGACTAAGATTTCCAAACATACTATTAACACTAAGAGGGCAATCTTAAAAGTTTTATAAAAAATATTTGTAGGCAACTAACCAAAATAATATTTAGTAACTAAAAACTTTTAATGCCTAGCCTCGTTACTATTATCACATATACATATATACATATTCATCTACTATATAATACTTACATATTTTCTTTATTACAAATAAACGTTATTTTCTTATTTTTAAAACCATTTCCACTCACACATCCATCTATAGTTGAATACTATTTCCAAACTCCTGCTTCTCCTCCTCCCCCCATTTTCTTTACTTGAAAATGATTTTTGTTCTTTGCTGGTTTAATAGAACTCATAAACACTTACACACAATTACACGAGCACTTTATTTATATACACATACATGCACACTATCTTACATACACAAATACATATCAGATAAGGTTTTCTATGGCAGCGTGTAAATGTGCGTTTAAATGTATAATATACATATTTGTGTTTATGTGTATGTGTGTATAAAAAGGGTATGATTTTTCGTGGCAAATGTGTTTTATATAGCATTAACATTTTATAACTGATTACGTGCAACTTTTTTCTTTCGCTTTTTTTTCCTAACTTATTTGTATATTACATATTATGTTTGTGTATTTGTATAAAAGTGTTAGTATTAGTTTCTAATATAAAAAAAAAAGTCTATGTGTTAATGCGTTTGTATTGGAAATAACAACTAATAAGGAAAGTTTCCCTTAGGGACCGCTTTGATTACATAGAAATTTGAATACTTATGTTAAAGAAACTTTGCCAACATAGAAAAAATATATAAAATATCTATACAAATTTAATATCGTATTATTTTTCTATTATGGCGTTAATGTTAATGTGAAGAAAAAAAAAAATACTGATTCATGGAAATTATATTTTGGACAAAATAATATGAAAACAATCGAAATGCCCAGAAAAAGTATTTAGCAAAATGTTGGTTGTTTTTCTAAGAAATTCTTTAGAATTGTAGTAAAAATCACCTCATTTTCAAAAGAGAAAGAATACATTAGAAGAAAAGGTCACTAACATTCTTAGAAATAAGTAATTCAATCATTAAGTCAAATAACATCCGTATTTATCTAAACAGGTGAAAGTGATAGAATTTATGAAGAGAGGGTATTAATTTGTAGGTATTTTGTTATTATTTTAAGAATAATTTTATAACAATTTATTTTTGTTATTGTTAAAGCATAAAATGTGATATAAAGTCAAGGAAATAACATTCTTAATATAGATCTGTTCAGTGAAATTCTCTAAAGTAGCTGGTGAATCGAATTGTAATTTAAGTTTACAACAAAAAAGGTACTAGTAAGATACACGAATCTATTTCACCAAAATTATAAATAACGAGCTGTAGACCCATTACTTTGTTAGCAGATCTTTTTTATAAAACCATACTATATAATAAATTTAAATTAAGATTACTAACACCCTTGGAAACATTTCCAATAATAAACTTTTCAAATATTTTACTTTGAAAACAGTACCATAAATAATAGGATTTTCAAAAAGTACAAAGGACATAATTAATATATTTATATAGCTGATAAAGTACCAATAAAGCTAATATTTTATAAAGCTCTTAGGTTGTCAATTAAGTACCAATTTTCTACATCTTAAAAAACGCAGAGAAAAAACATTTTACAATATGGTTGCCTCAAACAAAATTATTTTCATCGCCATGATATCAAAAGTTACACAGTGGTTCCAAATCTTTCTTTTTGAAATAATTTATTAACTAATGAATCCTTGAATATATGTTAATAAAATTTCACATGGTCAGAACTGAAAATTTTTCGAGTTGATTTGGAGCAGTACAGACCTCTAGAAAAGGTTGCCCATCTCGGGTATGTAATTCATTGTTATGATACAAAATTTTTTTTATAAAGAAAGTCCTCGGAATTCTTTTAAATGTGTGGCTTATCTCTTTTAGTTTAAGAGATATTCGGGTCGAAAGAAATTTTTGCTTCATTTTTATTTTATTTATTTATTTTATTTTATTTATTTATTTATTTATTTATTTATTTATTTATTTATTTATTTATTATTTATTGATTTATTCATTTATATTCATTTAATTAATTTATTTATTTGTTTTCAAAAATGCGGTAACATTTGAAATAAATCCTAGGACAGTTGAAGAAGCAGTCTCCCCCTGACCCCATAAGAACTTCGTTTATTTTTTTTTAGTATTTTATGGAGCTAAAAATGTCAAAGCTAAATTTAATAAAAAAAATCCTTCATTACAAACCAGTGTATGTTAGCACTTATAACAACGAGTAACCATTACAAACCAGTGTATGTTAGCACTTATAACAACGAGTAAACATTTTACTGAAAAAAGTCAATTTTTTAAACAAGCTTTCCCAGAACTGGAATTTTGGGTATTTCGGTATAAAAATTGGGAATCTATTTTAGGAATATTTTTCTTTATATTTAATTAAAATTTCAAACTAATAGCTTCATAATACTGAACACGTTTGATGTTCTTTCATCAAATTAATGAAAAACAAAAAAATTAATTATATTATTTTACTATTTATATATTATTATTTTCCAAGTAATAAACTTTCCAATGATACAGTAATACCTCAGGAATACTATATGAAATTTCATTGAATTTACATAAACATCTTTTCATTCATAACCAAATTTAAAGCAGAAGTTTATGTCTATTAACTGCAGCTTTTAACCCATTTTTAATGAAAATTATTTAAGTTATTTTTACAAAAAAGAAATCTCCTTGCAAATTATTAAATATATTTTGATTAGAACGTTTATATTAATAACGATTGGACACCACGGTATAAGTTTAAAAGTAAATTATTTAGTATCAAATTGAGCACTTAAAAGTGGCTAAATAACAATGTTTTTTTAGCTTTATAAGTGTAATGAAATTCAGCATCATAAAAATGAAGAAAATTATAATCCTGAAAATAAATATCTTTATATATTTACGCTTTTTATTTCGGTTTTTCAATTGTTAGTTATAATTTTTTTTCAGCGTATTTTCAAGAATGACAATATTGTTATAAAAGCTTATAATTTAGTTTACGTACACTGTGTGTATTTAAACACTTGATTGCAACATTTTGCTAATTCAGGGCCATAGGAAATGCGTAATTGAAGAGACTTCAATTATAATATTGATTCAAATTTACATAGTCATACATGTATATATTTCTTATCTTTAATCCCCAAAGACTTATTAGGCGGCAAAAAGACTTGAGCAAAAAGTATTGATATAGATTTAAACAACAATTCATATGTACATCTATTTAAATAGCAAAATTTTCATTTATTCCTCTTTATGTTTGAGGCAGAAGGGAAGGGGAAAGGAAAGGAAAATCTGACAAACAAACAAACAAACTAAATACAAAGTATTATTGTTTGTTTATATATCGCCATATAATGTCATAATACACAGACAAATAAAAAGCCAGCAGGAAAAAAAATACAATATTAAATACTAATTATACATTATGGTTTATTTTAGTATTTGCTTTTTGCAAAGACCGCTGGCCCCCTCTATGTACACTGGGTAAATAACATGCATGCTTTTTGTAGTTGCAACTAATTGATGTATAAATTACACAAATTATTTTGTTTTCATTCCCTTTATTCTTCCTCGCCCACTACCCTTCTTTGGACATAATATAAATATTTATACATAAATTACTTATTATAAAAATAAAAAAAATAAAAAAATAGAGCAGAGCAGAATAAAACTACAAGAGAGCAGAGTGTTGAAATTTTTCTACTTACCGCACACTTTGGCAATGGCCCCTCTGGCATTTTCACTTTCCAACCCAACAGTGGGGGTATACATATTAATGCCGACATAATCCAAACGGCAGCAATCATTAGAGCTGCACGTGCCGGTGTACGTGATTTTAGATAATCGACTGCTTTCGTAATGCTCCAATAGCGATCCAGCGATATCAGACATAAATTCATAATTGAAGCGGTGCATAATAGAACATCCATGGCCGAGTGGACATCACACCACCAACTGCCAAATATCCAATAACCCATTAATTCATTGGCCAATGAAAATGGCATAATTATGAGACCCAAAAAGAAATCCGCCACAGCCAATGAGGCAATAAACCAATTTTGTATATTCTTAAGGGATTTCTCGGTGGCAATGGCAATTATGACCAGCATATTGCCCACAATGATGACAATCATTAATATGGTAACTATAATGGAGGCAATAACAATATGAGTGAGTGTATAACCACTGGGATAGCGACCATCCCAAACGACTTCGGTAATATTGCTGCCATTGAGATTTGTAAAGTTTTGATTGATGCTATTGTAATTGCCATAAGAGGAGGTGAGATTAATTGTTGATGTAGCTCCATTAGAGCTGGTGGCATTATAGATATTGGATGTTAATAGGAAGAGTGTATCATTAATATCGGCTCCCTCTAGAGGACTCTGTAAAGTGGAACCAATGAATGATGTATCTAGAAGACTGGTGACTGTATATTGACCGTCTACGGTCAGTAAGGGCGGATTTAATGTAGTATTAGCTGGTGTTATTGAGTTATTTGTTTTGAAATTTAAACCTCCACCTCCTCCTCCGCCGCCTCCACCAGGACCACCACCTGCCTCATTAGTGGCTGCCGTTGAGGTAGAGGTAAATATGGCCAGAAAATCATCTGTGCTGATATTGCCTGTATTAAGATTACTATCCAATTGTGTATTATAATCCATGTTCTTTTGTATTTTAATTTTTATTTATTTTTTTATATTACAGTTTTTTTTTTTTTTATTTTTTGGTGTTTTATTATTATTTATACATTTTTTTATTGCATTTTTATTTAGTTAAGGTTGATTGTTGTTGGTCCCTTTTATCTTTTTCTAATTTAATCTTCTCTTTTGTTCCATATAAAGCGTTTGGATTCTGTTCCGTATTTTTATTTATTTATTTTTATTTTTCCTTATTTATTTTACAAATTTGTTTACACTATTTTTTTTAATTAATCATTAATTAGTTTTTAATTTTAATTCTTCGTATTATTTTTTTTATTATAAACAGTTTATTTAGATTTCTTTGTTGTTGTTATTTTAAACAATTCCATTAGGCTTTGATTTTATTTTACTGATTATTTTTAATATTTTTATTGCACTTAGTTTTATTACTTTAATTTTTGTATCTGAAATTTAAAGAAAAAGAACAATAAATAATTAAAAAAAAATAAGAAATTATCAAAGAAAATTGGCTAAAAAATTTTGATTTATTTTAATTTTGTTTTCTTTTTTTTTAATTTTTCATAATTATTTTTATTAATAGACGAACAATTTTATAAATTATTTGAAGTTCGGAAAATGCATCTTGGACTAAAAGTATCAAAACATAAAAAGTCATTGGTCTATTGAACTGTCAAACTGAGCAATTTTGTTAGACAATAAGAAAAATAAATTTCATCTACTTTATGTATACTTTTTTAAAAAATTTTCATAAAAATGA
>MINK01009108.1:0-11149 GCA_001735545.1 Phormia regina
GTGTAGGGTATCATATGGTCGGTCTTGACCGACTATACCTTCTTCTCTCGTTTATTTGTTTATTTATTTCAAATTTATTTATAATATTTACTACAAATAAACAAATAGTATATTATAACTAAGAAAAAAAAAATACACAATCAGGCTCTCAAATACAGTAAATAATTATAATAATAAATTTTTAATAATAATTATTAATTTTATAGTATACAAATTTTACAATAATTATCTTTAAATTATAAGCAAAAATTACAAAAAAAAAAAAAGAAAACATATTTAATAGCAATGAGATAAAAAAAAGGAATGGTCAAGTAATAAAATTTGTTAAAAAATTATTTGTGAATCCACCAATATTTTCTATTATTTATGTCCGGGTTTGTGTTTTTATCCTCCAAATATAAAGCATATAATAATTTGGTAAAATGTTTATTAATATAATCTGTAATTTATTTTAACTTTATTTCTATTTTGTTCACAGATTCATAGGGTACGAATAAACCACCTGTTATTTTTATATTTTTAACGTTCGAAAGTTCAAAGAGCATCAAAGTATTTCTTTTATTATATTTCAGTAGAAAATAATAGGGTTTGTGAGTTCTCACCCACATAAAACAAAACAAAAAAAGAAAAATCTAAAAGTAATATTAGAATAACCACAATAACTACATTCACTTGGGATCATACATCTTTAATTTTATATTTCCAAGTTAAATATTACAGAAAAATCATAAAGTACTACTAAAGGAACAAAAAGTTCCACTACATGCACTTAAGTTCATGTTTCAATGTTTAATTGAATTTAAATAAAGAAAATTTCCAGATTTCGTGATCTCTTGGTACTTTTTATTTCCTCTTGTTGTAACAAAAATTGTATTCCAATGAAATTCTAAATTGTACTCAAGAAATATAAAATATATATTTTCGAAAAAGTACCAAAAACAGATATGATTTTTATTCCTTTTACAGAGTTCTAAAAAAGTACCAAAATACAGTTTTTACTTTAAGAAGATTTTTACTTTAAGAAGATTTGAAGTTAGTTTTTTTTCACCCTTTTTTTACCCACTAAACATTAGAATTTTAGGAATTTGCCTTTAGTGGTTGTCTAAACTGGGAGACAATCCAAAAGACCAAGTATCATATTCCTACTTTTAATGTAATTTTTTAATTAACACAGTTCTTTAAATTTATATCAAATAAAAATAATATTAAAATAAATTTGAGTATAATTTTGTTTCCTATAAACATTTAATTTTAATTAATTCAATTATATACATAATTATTTTAATAAATAAATTAATTGGAAATATTTTTTGTTTTTCATTCAATTTTCCATCAATATTTTATAAAGCCTAGACTTAAGGACAGAAATGAAAATAATTTAATAAAATCGAGATTATAAGCAAAATACCGTAGATAGTAAAAACAATTTCTTAATCAAATTATAATTAAATAAAATGTGCAATAAACTTTTCCTTTTAACGTTTCAATCACATTTGAGTTGTTGATGTACAATTTAATAAAATTTCAAATGGTTCAAATTTTTATTGGATTTTTTTTTTTCGCATGTAATTTTATTCCAAAATTTAATTTATAATTTTAATTTTTAACACAATACCGTTGTCATAGAAGGCATTTCTGTTATCATTTTTTTACAAAAATATTATCTTTTACTTCTTTTATGTCAACATTTTGTAACACAAATTAAATATAAATTAAGACAAAACGGACTATCTAGCATAACTTCGCAAATAATGGGGTAAATAATTTTCCAGTAAGAGTTTTTTTAGAGAAACTTATTGCAAAAAGTTGAAAAATGAGTTAAATAAACGTTTTTTATGTACTGAACAATTGGGGTTTTTCTCAACCATAATTATTATTTCGATAGAAACATATTAATTAAAAGGATTGCCAGCCGCAACAAAAATTATGGTCATTTAAATTAATATACATATATATTAATCATTTTGAATGATATAGATTTGCTACATAAAAATAAAAAAAAAAAAAAAAATACATGCACATACATGTATATCACCCTTCCCCAAGCTCCAAGTTTGAATCGAGGTTTAAAATTTTTAAATTCAAATATTATATATTGGCCACAATTTAATATTTTTTGTAAATATATAACTTACAACTTTGGAAAAAGAATCCTATAGGAGTTCCACTTATCTCATAGTATCTCCTAATATTTTCAATCGATTTAATTATAATTTTTGTTATAATATAAAGTAAATTTTGAATTTTAAGTCAACGACTTTCGAATTGGAAAAATTATTATAAATTAGCCAACAGACGGAAGGATGGTCATCAGAATTATCTTAAGAAAAAATTTTAGAATTTCAAAAAAACATTTTTATTAACATTTTTTTTTTTTTTTTCAATTTTTCAATTTTTCTATTTGCCTAACAAATTATTTGTACACCAACTAAGAAATACTCTAAAGAAATGTCCTTCAAAATAATATAGATTCTCGCATATTTAATTTCTACATTAAACATTCAGTTGTTTGTGTATTTTGTTATTATTTTTATAGTTTGTTGTTGTTGTTTTTACAACTAAAAGATCATTCTACATTATTTTATTATTATTTGGTATTTTTACATACTATTTATACAGTGCTTTTTTAAAATTTCATGGTCATATTAATTATAGTTAAATACAATAGTACATGATGATGATGTATCTATATGTACATATATACAAATACATACATACACATATGTATATCTATGTATGTGCATGGATGAATGGATTGATGTATGGCGGTGTATTAATGTGATATGCACGAACAAATGAATATGTACTTAGAATAGAAAAAGTAAATAAAAGTGGCAGCAATAAATAGCAGCAGAAGTTTAGTGAAATAGTTGGTTAGTAAAATAGCAAAAGCTGCAAACTTTGACAGCTATAATAACAACAAACAACAACAATTCAATTCAAAGTCATAATTTCCTCGATTTTATAATATTTAACATATGACAAGAAATGAAGAGAAAGGGAGAGAGAGAGAGAGAGAGGGAGAATAAAATGCACTAATGAAAATACACTTTTATTTCGATAAAAAATTAAAATCACTACGGGTTTTATTTTTTTTTTCTAATTTTTAAATTTAATTTAAAAATATAAATTTTCTTTAAAAAAAATTATTTTAATAAAATAAAAGACTGAAAAAATTTTAATAAAAATTTTCTTTAAATAGAAAGTTTTTCGAAAATTTTCTTTAAATGGATAATTTACAGAATATGTTCTTTAATTAAAAATGTATCGAAAACTTTCAAAACAAAATAAAAATATCAAAAAAAAAAAAAAAAAAAAAAAAACCAAAAAAAAAAAAAAAAAAAAAAAAAAAAAAAAAAAAAAAAAAAATAGAAGTTATTGAAGTATTTCTTCAATATTATTAAATATTGATTATTAACAAATGCATTGAGTAATTCCATTTTGAAATTTCAGAGAGGTAAAATTTTAAAAATTTAAAATATTATATTTATAGAATATAAATTGAATATGTTTCCTAAATAAAAAATATATAGAATTTTTTTATTAAATAGTAGATAAAAAATGTCTTCAAATAGACCAAAAACTTTCTTTATATAAAAAATTTATCGAACGGAGAATTGTTTTAAATAAGAAAGATTTTTAAATAAAAATTTATTGATTTTTTTTAATAAAAAATTTCTCGATAATTTTTTGTCCAAATTATCGAAATTTATCGAAAATAGACAAGTTATCAAAAATTCCCTTCTTAGATTTTTTTCAATACAAAATTTATTGTTTTTTTCAAAATTTTCTCAAGAAAAAAATATTAATTATTATCAAAAATTTGTTATTAAATAAAAAATATAGAAGATTGATGAATTTTTTTGTCCAAAAATTAAATAATTAGAAAATATATCCGAAATTTTAATAATATTCAACTCACCATCTACCGATAAACTAATTTGGTGAGAATTTTCTAAAAAAAAAAAGTATTTGAAAATTAAAGAGAACATTTCTAAACAATAGGAAAATAACAAACATAATAAAGTGGGTATATAAAACGTGCTTTAATAAGAAAATAGAAATAAAAAATAAAAAACAATAACAACAAAATTATTCACTAATTTGTTTTGCTTACTGTGACAGCATTTATTGTTTCTTCTTTTTACTTCTTCATTTTTTGTATTTTTAAACAACTGTGTCAATATGTTTAACCAGCATACAATTTAAAATGTTTAAGAAAAAAAAAATAACAAGAAAAGTACACAATTTTCACTTTTTTCGGTAGATACATCATCAAACAAACAGAGGTTTACGGTGGTTGTTTGTACGTATGAATATAGAGGAAATCAACAAGACAACAACTTCATGACACTTGTTAAAAAAAAGTTTAAATATTATTTTTTTTTTTTTCTTTCTTTCTCGTACTCTTTGGTCTGCATCTGAATCTTTAAGGGCAAAATATCATTTCATTACACCACCAGCGGATAAAGAAACAAAAACACTTTCTTATTTGGCTTCTGCTCTTTTGGGTTACTTTTTGGTTGTGGTTGCGGGTCTTTATGTGGTTGATTGCTTAAATACTTAAAAATTGTTAAGCGATTGCTGTTGCTTCCTTTTCGTAATCATAAAACAACACAATTTTCTCGACTTTTTTTCATATTTTTTTAAGTAAACAATTGCAAAATTTTGTGCATCTTTTTTTATATATTTTTTTGTTATATCTCTATGTAAAAAAATAAAACGACTAAAAAAGTCATAAAAAGTGAAAATCCCTCTGTTGAAAAGATGATGATGATGATGATGAAAACAAAAAAAGATGAACAAAAATGTTTATGTTTGCATTTAATGTTTAAGACGTGAGTACTCATTTCATTTCATCATTGTCATGTCAAGAAACGCATCAACAGCAACTACTACAACATCATCATCATCATCATTATCGTCATCACCAGCACCTCCAACCACCAGCACCATCATCATCAACATCTTTGTCATGAATACCAAAACAATAATAATTTAAAAAATACAACAGAATATCATTGGGCATGGGTGACGCCCTAAATAAATTTGTATTTAACCGAATAATTGAGAGTGCGTACAGATTATAGAAATCTTTACAAACTTTAGCAACAATAACAACAAAAAGACATTAAAATAATCACTGACGTCTACTAACTACAACAATAATAACAACATTAAAAAAAATAAAAATCTGCCTATAAAAATTGTAACATTTAATAAATATAAATTTTAAATATTTATCGAATTTAGAAGTACCCTTCTTAATTGATATTTAAAAAAATGTCAAGGAAATAGAATATCGACTTAATCTAATCCTTCCTTCAAAGGACTTCAAACAGTAAATATTATCGGAAATTGTTTGACCGCAATTTAGAATGGCATCCTCATTCTTTAATAAATTCTTTTAAAAATGTTCCTTTTTTCCACTAAACATTTTATTTATAATTTTGTTTTTGCATATGTTTTGTACAACTTTCCCGCTTCTATTTTGAACACAGAATAAATACTCCGAAAAACGAATACGAAGCCATGAGTGTAATCAGAGACACATTACACGAGAAAGACTTACTAAAAAACCAACATTAGATTTACTGATCTTTTAAATTTTAGTAAAAAGTTTCAGTTTTATCTATTAATAAAATAGTGTTACGAGCGTTTTCTTTAATTTATTGACCATCAGTGTTGCCAGGACTTGAGAAAAAAGGAAGCTAAATTGGAAAAGAAAATTCATTAGTTTTTATTTTTTTGAAAATATATTTCTGAATTTATAAATTTAACAGTTCCTATGGATAATACATTTAAAAACAACAAAAAAATAATTGTAATACTTTCCTAGAATGAAGCGCCGGAGGCTAAAATTTTTGCTAAAAATATAAATTATTCAGTTTTTTTTTGTGCGAATTAATACACAAAAATTCTTATATTTGTGATTTTTTGAAAATAAAATTTGTAAATTTTTAATCTTTTTAAAGCTATATTAAGAATCAAAAAAGACTAGAAGCTAATACTTCTAGCAAAATAAAAAGGCTAGATTTTGTCAAAAAATATATTGAGATCAATTGAGATAAATTGTTTCCCGACCGTACAAAAGCGAATACTGCAGTGCATATTTTACGAAAAAATCGATTTTTAAACGAGCATATTTGAGATCGTTGAAATTCCAAATGTATATAACTCGAAAAATGTCTTGATGTTTAAAATTAATTTTGTAAATGATTTTGTAATAATTTTTGTAGAATATAGAAAAGGATTTATTAGACACTAGCAGGATGAAATGCATTTTCTGATCCTCTACGATCTTCATCAGCATCCATGTGCCTTTTAGTGCTTCTGAAGAATTATAATACGTAACTTCATCACTTTAGAGGAAAGAACTTTTACAAAAGCTTTTCCTTATGTTTATTGTATTTTAGTTATTACAACATTGTCCTACTGTTCTAGCTTACCGTCGGTAAGCATAAGTATGCAGATTTATGTTGTTATGTTTAAAATAAATAGAAATCAAATAATTTTTCCGAAAGATTTATCCAGAACTTTCAAGTTATATAAAACTGTTTGAGGAACAAAAACTCGCTAGTGGTTACACATTTTCCCTATTTTATATTCCTATAGCTCCGCTCCTGACAAACTCTCTTCTGCTTTGACTGCGTGAAATTTTATTCATATCCTATTAGATAATTAAAAGTTACCAGGGATTATCACCATGATAACGGAGATTTTTTGATTTTTCAAACAGAAATAGCGGTTAATTCTTATTTTTAAATCAAAATAATTTCTAAAATCAATATAAATTGATTTTTTTTTTATATCTTTAATACTCTGAAATTTTAAATGAGAAATCAAGTAGGATTAGGATTACGATTATGATATCATAAGATTCGATAACAACGTTGCAACGTTTACAAACTCTATGAACAAATTTACTCGACAACTCTTCTATGATGTTGGGATCATATCAAAGAAATGCATTTTTAAAATGAAATTAAAATGAATTAAGGATGGACCGTATGCGACTGAAAACAGTAAACACGTATTAACAGACGACAGCAGCATCAAGGCTGACATATGAACAAATTTTAAACTATATAGCATTATACATATGTATGTATCTTTGTTATGATGTGAGCATGTACGCACATAATCTTGAATTGTTGGACTGGTAATGTCCCTCGTAAGAAAGTGAAATTTATAGACTGTTGCATGCTTCAAGATGTTTTTGTATTGTTTTGTTCAATTCATAAGCTGAGTTGACTTGAAGTTAGTAGATGATGTTCAGTTATATTGTTGTGGGGTTTTTTATGAACTAAACGTGTTCAATATGTTTGGCTGATTGGGGGACACACATAAAAATGTATTATACTCGCACTCGCTTTTTTTTATATATACAAACGTATGAATGATCTTTTTTTTATGGATTTATAAATATATATATATATTTTTTTGTAGACATTTTATCATTGACACACCATCTTGTTTCTCCTCAATAACAGTTATTTATTTTTTGTTAAAGGCACAAAAACCACAACAACAAAAATTTAAACGTTTTTGAGGTTATTGGGTTATAAATACTCTAGCTCCAAAATATTTTTACGATTATGATTTAAAAATTAACTTTAAGCCTTATACATTTTTTCTGTTAATAATAAAAAGTAATAATATTATTATTAATAAAAATTAACTACTATTAAGAAATTTATCAATTTTATAGGACATATAAAAAATATACAAAAAAAAATTAACCTTTAATGATCATCACCAGAGAAACCACAATATGCTCCAAAAAATAAGTTTTATGCGCATCAAATACGCAGTTAAAAATGAAAAATATACACTGAAAACGAGAAAATATGCACTTAAAAAATAAAGACTTTTTATAGTTTCTTATCAAAATTATCAAAGGGCTCGGTATGGTTTCATTAAAAAAATATTTTTTTTACTACATAAACTTTAATCATAATGTTCAATCTAATTCCTATTCCTATTTCATTTTTTTTATATGAAATTAAATTTGAAAATCATTTCATTAGACTATAAATTATACTTAAAATGTCAAAACATACTCTAAAAGCGTCAAATATGCCCCGAAATTAACAAAATATGCTATAAATATGCACTAAAAAATCTATGTCATAATGATTTATTTTTTATGAAACGGATAAATGGCTTTATTCATCGTCCAGAAAAATTCATTCAATTGCATATTTTGGTTTCCCTGATCATTACAATTGCACTTATTTCTTTTGAGACTTCCAGCTTTTTCATGAAGTTTTATTTCATATTTTTTTCTTTTCAACTCTTCTTACAAATGCAGAAAAATAAGTACTTTTTGTTTCTGTTGTTTCTGTTACAAATAAGTATATTTGAGTACTTATTTCTTTTTTTCTTTTTCATTATTTGTTATTATCTTCTGAGTTAAACAAAAAGAAAATTTTATATTTGCGATGACACAGGTGAAACTAATTAGGACAGACTGTGAGCTGAGTTGAGCGTTTATATACGGATGTCTTTTTTTACGTTTGATATTTTTATTTAGACCTATTTACATACCAGCAACAAAAATTCAACTTGTTAAATGTTTATTAAAAAAAAATTAATATAAAAAAGAAATATGTATGAATGTTATAAAACTTTTTGTTTATTTCCTTTAGCAAATATTAAAAGTAAATTTTATACATATTTGTTTAAGAATATTTTAATAAAATTGAACCATTTTTTAGGTATTTAATTAAGAAAAAGAATGTCAATGCTCTAGAAAAAAATATTTTTAAATTTTCTATAAAAAGCCGAAAAAATAATAAAAAAGTAAACAGTTGTGAAAGGTCATTCAACGATTTCTATTTATATTTTCAATAAGGTCATAATATTTTATTAATAGAGTAGATTTTCGAAATATTCAAAATAATGTTGCAATACAAAAACACCTGTGAATATAAAAATTAATTTTGCTCTCACAATGGGGACGAATAAAATTCTTAGTAATTGAAATAAATCTTATCTGTTTTGACGATTTTTTATGTTGGCTATTTTTTATTTAGGCGATTTTTTAGTTAGATAATTTTTTTAACCTTTTTCGTTGTGGGAATTTTCTTTTGTCACTCCCAATATACATATGATGTTAACATGTCTAGTTTTTTCGTAGTGATTTATGGTTTCGAAGGAACAGTATAATCTAGTAATACCTATTGAGTTTAGATATTTATTTTAAATTAAGTTTTAAAGTACCTTGCAAAAAAATCATTCCATCATCTTTTATCTTATTTTGAAATCGACTTAAATATTTTCTTTTTAGCCCGGGTTCACACACAGCAACTGTTCTTACCGCAATTCTGTGAGTTTATAGGAGAGAGATACTAAACTTTTACATTCTCTTTACTTCTCTCGACTACAAAGTCAAAATTGCAGCAAGAAAAATTCCTCTGTGTGAACCCTGACTTGGAATATATTGGATAAATGTTTCCAAACTTTATTTTATTTTTTATAGTAAATTTTTATTTTTTAATTTCATTTTTAAAAACCCAACCGTAACATCATCATTCCTCATGCAAAATATTTATTTCATTTAATTAATTTTTCTTTCATCTATCCTTGTTCTAATATTGCAAATTACAAATAAATAAGAAGAATTTACTAACGAACAACGTCTCAATGTGATCTTTGGGAAACTTTGACCCTTTGCAACAAAACAACACTTGATAATAAGTTTTTACATGATAAAGAAAGAAACTACAGAGACCGAGAAATTTATTTTTTTTTTTTTATGTACAAATAATTTATGTATGTCAGTATGTTGTATGTACTAATTAATAATATTTCTTTGCATCTTTAATTAGAAAAAATAATAAAGCAAAAAATTAAAAAAAAAAAAAACATTCACAAAAACACATTACTGCATGTCTATTATCTCTCTTCTAAGTCATGGAAATTTTCAAGGTTACAAATAGTTGGAATTACATTAAGAAAATGTAGAAAAAAAAAACAAATTAAATAAAAACAGCTTCTTTTCTAATGCACAAAATGTAAATATATTATATTGTATATATATATATATATACTATATATGTGTATGTGTGTATGTATTTAAAATATTTGTAAATGTTATACACAATAAATTATATATATAGTTTTTTCTTCCATAAAAAGAAACTCTTTGTCTTAAGAGTGTTTTCATGCAAAATAAGAGAAATAGGGAGATTATTATTTTTTTTTTAGAGAACAATACTAATGACTTTTGTTAAAAATGCAAAATTAATTTTGTGCGATAATATTAAAAGAAATTAAGCGACAAAATTTATTTCAATTATAAATTGAGTATTTCAAAAGCTTTTAGATGAAAAAATCATTTGCGTTTGATGAAATTTTTATAGTTGTTTATTGTATTTCAATGAATTATGAAACATTTTTTATATAATAATCTTAATTGTATCTTCTTTATATAATAATAAATTGTCTCTTTTATGTAGTTAATTTATGTTATAAACGAAACTTCATAAAAGGTGGAAAACAGATGGCCGTTAGCCATGCTATTTAGATTTTTATAATTGGTAACCAGCGTAAATGTTCTCTAATTACAATGTAATCTATTAAGTACTTAAATTGGCTACTTAATTTCTATTCCTGATATCATATACAAGAGGAAATTATGTAGTTATTTTTACGAGAAAAATTTACACGATTCGATATTCCAAATAATACTCTTTACATATTACGATCTCTACATGAGCAAATATCTCATTTTTAAAGAAGATTCTTCAGTTCGTTTTTAACCAAAAGTTATAGCGTATATCTATCTCATGCATTTCGATGCTCATGTTATCTGTAAGAAAACTCAGATAACGGTGCAATGCCGTTTGATGTCCTAATTGAAGGCTCTCGAGACACACAAAAATGATTCGCAAAGTTTTATTTTGTGAGTCGATTGTGTCCTCACAGTCGCCAAAAGGTTTATGTTGCTCAGTCCATCTCGGTCAAAATGTACAGTTTGAGTTTTGTGATCTCTGCATTCCACAAGATCATGTGAGAATTGCATTCGAAACAATAAACAGCCGTTTGCAAAAAAAAAAAAAATAAAATAAAATAATGTATGTTTTATAAAGGTTTACTAACTTTTTGTATGTAAATTTCCATAAGAAAAAGTTAGTAAACTTTT
>MINK01009123.1:0-15785 GCA_001735545.1 Phormia regina
GGTTGTTGTTGTTTGATTTGATACGAAATCGTATTACGTGTCAGAGACGTCAAATTGGGATTTGTCAAATAATAATGGAAGTGTTCGTAAGCAAATTAATTAATTTTCTTTTCATTGTGAAAGTATCGATAGACTGATTCAAATAAATTAAAACATTTTTAAAATGGACTAGTAATCCAGCTAGCAAACAAAAATCCTAACTGATAGTAATATTTTGTTTCCGAGCAAATTAGAAATGTTAAATTTCTATGTTAACCACATCAGATTATCATAGCGATTTTTAATTGATCTTGGTGACAAAATTTTTCGTTTGGTGATATAACATGTGGTTAAAGTAGCATTCGTGAAGTAAATCTATTACGGTTTCTATTTTAAATATTTTTCTATTTAACACAACGGATTTAATTTTAATATTGAGAGTAAATTCGGTTTAATGGGATATTCTCAATATTTTACGCCTCTTTACTACTATTTATAGACTGTTTCTCTATGTCGTACGAAAATTTAGTCGAACGAAAGCAAGTCAAACAAATTCGAATAATTTTGGGTTTTTGTATTTTCCGCGCTTTCGTTCACATATAATTACGTCTTTTCGTGTTGTTTTTATTTTATTATATCAGTCTTTTTTTTTTTTAAATAATAATACAAATTCTACTAAAATGTTTAAATGTAGATACAATTAAGTAAATAAATAAAAAACAAAAATAACCGAAATTTTCAAAATTTTTCATTTTTTAATCGAATTTGGGAAAAAAATCATTTCCGAAAGGATAAAAAAAACAAGATTAAAGAATGATTTTCTTACTTTTGATTGAAAAAGTCAACCAGTCGAAAGCAAAATAGCAAGTGACCCATTTTAAAATTTTCATTCGTGTCGTTCGACATACAGAATCCTAATTTTGTTAGAAAACACTTACGTTTTCGTTCGAATAGTCGTTCGATTCATTGTTCGCATAGAAGTGTGTTAGAGAAACCCAAATCAGTTTTCGTTCGTTTAGAAGTCGAAAGAAAGCATTCGTTCGACATAGAGAAACAGGTTATTAGTTTTCGTATAAAAATTGAAAAGTATACAAACTTATCTCTAATACACCTTCACGAGCTAACAGCTCTATTCACATTGTATATGAAAATTATTTCTGAAAACTTTTGAGCTTTTTACTAAATTACGCCTCCATATATGCGATGCAATATGAAAAGGAAATAGTTCCCACAAAAAAGTGCAGTTATCACTATAACTTCTTCAAATATTCTATAAAAATATTTGCTATATATCGTGGTCTTATCCGACTTTTTTTATTTTTTCACATAAAGTAAGTACATGTTTGTACTTTGCACACTTGTTAATGCATACAAAATAAATCAATTTCATTTTATTTTATATTTAATATTTAACAAAATAATTTATAAAAACACCCAAAGAACATACTCAATTTTACGCTCATAAGCAATTTTATGCATAATTTGAATATACGTTAAGTGTTAACGTGTAGAAGTTTACATGTTAAAAGTTCTCTCAATTTATGAATAAAAATACAAGAATGACAAGAAATGGAAAACAGCTAATAATACAATGTTCATGTATACGTGTTTTTCATTGAACACAAAAAGTAATTTTTTTCTTTTTCATATATTTGAATGCGTAATAAACTTCTCAATTTGAAATTTTTAATAATAATAATTTCCATACGGAAAAGAAATTTTTAGTTTGAAATTTGCTTCGCTAACCCTTATTAGGCGATATGAAACATTTACTACCGTTTAAGAGCTTAAAAAAGTGAGACTAAAATGGGGTCTTGACATCCAATTAATATCATACATTGCCAATCAATACCAAACATAGAATAACCATCTCTGGAACTGATACTATCTGTGTGTCAAATTTCGGTTTAGTCGTTTAGACGAAATTGACGCACAAACATACAATCTTCATTTGTATAATAAAAAATTAGGATTTGTGGAAAAGATATGACAACTGAAAAATCTTTGTTGAATTATCCCACAAAGTAATATATGAATATGGTTCACACACACTACAAAGTACATAAGTACAAAAATTGGAACAATTAGAATTTTAATAATTTAGTGAGAAGAAAAGATTTTTGTGTATATGTATTGCAAAATGCAAAGCAATTAACATTGAATTGTGGCAACTAAACTAGCAACATATCAACAATTTGTTTATTAATTTTAAAGTAAATATGAGCTGCAGCAATTTATGTAAGATGTATTTGAAATTAGAATATTAAACCAATTGTAAAAACTAACTTTTAATCAAGGGATATAACTTCAAAACGATAAAAAGTCAAAAGTAATATTTTAAACTATTTCAGTTGGGGTACTTTAAAGTTTTATGTGGGTATATTTTATTTTATTATTCGGAAACATTTTTTTTATTAGGATTTTAGTATTTATTAGGTAACTGTAGATTCATGAATATATTTTACAAAAATGTTTATTACTTTTTTTCTGAATTTCACATATTAATTTTGAAACACCCGGCTATAGTGGTGATTATGTTATGTTCAGCGAAATACAACACTGTAATGGTGATTAGAAATGACACTTTAATATTTTAACGAAAATTGAACGAAACAAACAACAAATTTGCCAAAAATGAACGAAAATACGTTCTTTCTGTTTCCGGCTGTCACTTTGAGTGTGTGTCGCACGTGAATTTTTTTTAAGAAAATCACAAATTTTATTAAATAAATATGGATAAACCAGTAGTTTGGGCACGTGTCATCAAAGTTTTGGGCCGTACTGGCTCCCAAGGTCAATGTACACAAGTTAAGGTTGAATTCCTTGGAGAACAAAACCGTCAAATTATCCGCAATGTTAAGGGACCCGTACGTGAAGGTGATATTTTGACATTGTTGGAATCTGAACGTGAAGCCAGAAGACTTCGCTAAAACTAGATGTTTTAGGGTAGTGTCAAGTTGAATTAACGCTTTAAATTTATTTACAAATTTAAAAAGGTATTGTTAATAAATGCAATTTTGTTGTATTTGTTTGTATCTAATTAGAGTTTGTTTTGTTTTGTTTTTTTAGATATTCGCATGCAACAAAAAATACGCTGGAGAAAACTCTGCTTTGAATTATGTGGACTATTTTTTTTACATTACATTTGAAAAAAATGCTGTGAATATAACAAAAATAAATTTAAGGCCTTATGAAGGCTTGGTAAATTAGACAAAAACCAATTTTAAAAGTGTTTGTGTTAATTGAAGTGAACAAATAGTTTATTTTTTATAAAAATATTTACAAGATACTACACGATTGCATAAAAGTTAGGATAATTTGAACCGTAAATATTAAATTTTTTGGGTAATCACAAGAAATTCAACATGTTGATTTTGGCCGGAGACACTTGCAGTACGCCAAACCCTCATTTAGGTATTCTTCGAAGTCTTCAGATAATTCTATTTGCTTTTTATAGTTTTCTATGCTTTCTATTTTAAATGGATCGAACTGATGTGATGTATACCTTAGTTTCAGCAGCCAGGCATGAAAATATTTAAATAGATCACTGACTAATTCTATGAAATACGCTATAGGCTTGTGAAATGCATCTCCAATTATAAGGGGACTTTCAATATTCATATCCAACTGAGTACATAACTCTTCAAAAAGTATGCAGGATTTCCGAAGTTCATCTAAAGAACTGCTTATGCGACAACTAAATTAAAATTATTTATGAGAATGAAGTAATTGGGTGAAAAAGACGTAGAATACTTAGAATTTCTTATTTGCTTTAATTTATCCGTAAATTCTTGTAGCAAAGTATCTTCTGCCGGTCCTGTATATATTTCCGGGTACCGACAACAAGGGCCGGTACTGAAAGGATGAAAAACATTTTAAAATACATGTCAATGGCATTAGATTAAACTCACCTTTCCAAGAGTATATATCTTTGTGATAAAACCCACATTCTCGCTACCAATTCCTTTTGCAACTGCAATTCATGTTTCACTAGTGCATTGTGTTCCCTAAATTCTTTTTCTAATACTAGTAGTTGTTTTAAAGTTTTATCTTCGATTTGAAAGTGATGATTTTTCTCATCACTAATGGCTTGTATATCTGTTGTCATATCTAATTTTATTTACTTTTTCCGCAAAATTTGTTGACTATATAAAAATAAAAAACTGTGATGTCTTGTTTATGTTTGTTTTGGTTTAAATTTTAGGTTATTTTTACAGTGCTGCCAAGCTTTAATTTCAATAGGGTATGTCGTAAATTTTTTATTTTATTTAACCTTTAATACTACAACATATTTTGGAAATAAAGTTTAGAAATTTAAAAATTTTTATATTAAGTTGTTTCGTATTTTTCTTCGACATCGTATATATTTTTTGCTGTTAAAACAATCTTTAAATAATCTCGATTATCAGTTAATTTTTTGTTGAATTTTAAACCAAAAGATTTTACAGCAATTTTCCAGTAAATATTTATATTAATTTAGAGTAAAATTCCTAACATGTTTTATGCACATTAATACATTCATCCATTTTTATACGAAAACAATAGCAATTACTTAAGTTTTCTATTAATTCCGATTCCTTATTAGAATTAATCAGATTCATATAATCCTCTATAGATACATAATCTCCAGGATCTAAAAGTTGAGCCCAACATTTTAGTCTACATAAATTGCAGTAAAAATAACGAATTAAGTCGTTCAAAATATTTCTGATATAAGGCAGAGATTTCATGAAGTAATTGCCATTTATAAACGGACTATCAATGCTCATATCAAGTTGTTCACATAGCCGATTTAATTCAGTTTGGCAGGTTCGTATATTTTCCATAGATTGGGCTAAAACACAACTGAAAAATTATTATTAAATTATGTTAAAATATAATAAAAATGTATACTTTGACTTATTGAGTTTTTTTAAGCTTGAGTGAAAACTGCATAATGCTCTTTTTTCAGTGGGTAATGAAACAATTTCGGGATAAGGCTTAACACATACTACACTACTAAAAATAAAAAATAGAACGCTAAAAGTAACTGAAATGTTTAGTACTGAAAATTCAACCTTGTTAATAATAAATATCTTTGAGATTCGATCCACATGTAATTTATTAAATCTTTTTGCATTTTCATTTCTTGTTCTATTAAAAGTTGGTGATCTTTTAGAAGTTTTTCTAGTTTAAGAATATATTCTTGAACATTTTGTTCCATATAATAATCACATTTGGTATATAAAGTTTTGCAATCTTTAAATATTGGAATCTGGTTTTTGGACATTTTTTCATAATCCGTATATAATTTACAATATTTGGAATTTTTAAGTTGAACATTTTGCCTGGGATGTGTTGCATTATATTGCCAACAAAATACGCAGTCCATATCCATATTGTTTTATTTACAAAAATTTAATTTATTTGAAAATAACTGTCACTCACTCACTTGTTTGTTAAGTAACTAGATTTTCTTATTGGGAAAAGTGCATCCAAGTTTTATTTTCACCGGTTATCAATCAGCTGTTTGTACAACAGAAACTTGCGCCGACCGGTTTTAAGTCGGTTGAGTCGAACAACCGGCGGTTTTTTAAAAATTTTTCAAATTTCAAAATTTCGGTTTAAAATGACTCAAACTTTGAGTAAATTCAAGGTAAAACCTTAAGTAAATTCATTAAATTTTAATAACTTGTTGTTTGTAGAATTGATAAAGTATTTTTTTCTTAAACAATATTTTAAAAATTAACAACGATGAGTGACAAAAGTAGTACCTCCCGTTAAATGCTAAGAAGTCTCATTAATTCCTCCGAAAAAGCAGCTAACAATATTAATATTTTTTGCCGGTCAAATGAACAATTTCTGGAGCTCAGCGCAGTGGCAATGAAAAATTTTGATTTCAAAATCGTGCTAATTGAATGTATGCACAGTATTTGCAAAAGCTGCGTAGTCATCGTCCAACGCAAATATTTTACGTACGGCTACGATTTGCATATGCTACGCATATTGTCCAAATAAGGGCAAAAGTTTCCCTGATTTAATGTGGTAAATTGTAAGTTAAAACTTCGTTAGTAAAAAGTTAAAAATTTGATTTAATATTGGCGATTCAAACTTAAGATGTGCTGATTTGAATTTTAAATGCAGTGCACTCGCGAAAACGTGCACGCGTCAGAATTGTAAACAATTTTTATTACACAATTTTTCTTAAACGTAAATAAAACATAAAAGCTTTAACATGTTTTTTTTTCTTAATTTTTGATGTTTATAAATTGGGAGCCTTTTTATATTTGCATTTTTTGGCACAATAAAACTTTTTGTATTTCGTTTTAAAGGCAATATCTTTGTCTTAAATATTAAACTAAGATAAGATATCTACCATTTATATATTTAGAAGTTGTAAGCAATTAAACTTTGTCTGGCAAATTCTACTGCAAATGCGGTCTTCGGATCCCCTTATATCTAAGGTGACATGGACACATATTTGTGCGATGCAAAAACTAGGAAATAGAAAATTATGTTCACCTTTCAGCCGGCTAACAGACGATTTTTAGATAAACCGCCGCCGCCGCAAAAAATTGTTCGGCGCAGGTCTCTGCTGTCCATTTGTTTACTATCCCGCAGGAAACAGATATTATTACAACAGAGTTTTGTAATTTTGCCAACTTTTTTGCTTTTGCATAATAAATAACCAAATAAGCTATTCAACATTCATCTTACTACAAGATGGTTTTTAAATGCCAAGAAGATAGTTTTCTAAAAGAAGTACGTAAAATTTACAAAAAGAAGAGTATAAAAATAAAAATAATATTTTTTTTTGTTTTTTTTGCAGTTCACAACAAAAGTTGTTTCCTGTGAATTTGGTTTATTGAAATGGTGCCCACCCGGCTCAAATGAAACCAAAGAGTTACAAGGCTATAATGTTATTTGTGAAGACACCATAATATTTCCCGAAGGTGGTGGTCAACCATGTGACTATGGCACCATCAATGGACTTCCCGTACGTAGTGTAATACGTAAAGGCAATGATGCTGTTCATTTCGTAGAATCAGAAACAGGCTTTGAAGCAGGAACAGAAGTTAAACAATGTATTGACTGGGATAGACGTCTTGACCATATGCAACAACATTCTGGACAGCATTTAATTACCGAATTGTTTGATAAAGAGTTTAATTATGATACCACTTCCTGGTGGTTGGGAAGTGAAACATCGTATATAGAACTTAATACAAAACATTTAATTAGCCGAGAATCTTTGGATTTAATTGAAGAGAAGGCAAATAACATAATAAGAGAGGGAAAAGAGGTCAATGTTGTGGTTTTGGACCCGGAAACTCTAAAAGAGGTTTGTATGGATATACATACGTATGTATTCTTTTTTTATTGTTGAATCTAAATTCACACAATAGTGATAAAATATTATGAACAACATTTGGTTAATTTTAAGATATAAAGAATTATGCTTCATATTTAATTAATCTTATGTTCCATATGGTTTATGTTTACAAAATATTTTTAGTTTCCGCTTACAAAAATTAAGACGCGTTCCAAACTAAGAATTTATATACGTATATGTGATTTTTTGTGTTAAATGCAAAATTAATTTATTTAACTTAAAATTATTTGTTAAAGATGGATGGTGTAAGAGCTCCTCGAGGTTTACCAAAAGATTGGGAAGGTCCTGTGCGTGTAATATGCATAGAAGGACAACGTCACAATATGTGCTGCGGTACTCATGTCAGCAATTTATTTCAATTGCAAGGTGTAAAACTGTTATATGCTGAGAAAAATAAAAACAGTGTAATTGTTCATTTTGTAGTGGGTCAACGTATACTAAAGCGTTTAGGTGAATCCTTCCAAAGAGAACAACAGCTTAATTTGGCTTTAAAGTAAGTATAAAAGATAAAGAATCATAAGCGTAATACAATCGTAATTACTATTTTACAAAAAAAAAAAAACCTAAAATATAATGTGAGCTTCAAACAAAATTAAATTATTGAAAAGTGTTAATTATAAAATTTCTAAACGACTATATATTTTTTTATTTCCATAAACTAGGGGTGGACCTCAACAACACTTGGAACTAATACAAAAAATGCAAAATAATGTGAAAGCTGTCAAAAAATCATTTCAAAAACTTTTAAAAGACTTTGCCGTTGCAGAGGCGGAAAAATTAGAAAACATGCCAAGGCCTTTACCAAAATATTATAGTTTACATCGCAAAGATGGAGTTGAACCAGATTTTATCAACACGTTCCTAAGACATGCCCCGGTTGAAATATCACTATATTTCGTTACCGTATCAGAACCACCCGTGGGAAACCAACCTGGTAAAGGTCATATGGTGTTAAGAGGAGAACCGGAACTTGTACAAAATTTTGGTCCCAAGTTTCTAAGTATCTTAGATGGCAAAGGTAATGGCAAGGAAGGAAGTTTTCAGGGCAAAATATGTGACATTGATAAAATACCCGAATGTGAAGCTATGTTGGAGGAATATTTTAAAGCTCTTAAACCCAAAATTGTTGATAAGGAAGCTCTACACGAGAAATTTAAGGGTGAATTTATTCATAACAAAAAAGGCAGCAAGTTAAATTAAATTCTTTGGCAAATTACACATCAACAATTATTATTAGATAAATTGGTTTCTTAAACTTTTTTTAACTGTAACATTAAAAAAATTTTGTTAATTTTTTATTATTAAAGTTTTAATTAAACAAATTTATTAAAACTAGTTTTTTTTTCGAAATTATCACAAATAATTAACATCGAAATTGTACAGTTCATATTTTAAACGCCAGAATTGATTCCAAAATCCTATATCAACTATATGCTCATGGAAATCCCAATAAGTGACTTGTGTATATTTACATTGGGCCGGGTAGGTACAATCATCCTTATCATAGAAATCCTCCCATAAAATTGTAAATATACCCAAAGACAAAAATCTTAGACGATTTTGATTAATATCAGTCTGTAAACGTCTAATGTAAGCGGCTGATTTAGGATTTTGTAAAGACGGGTGTACCATTATCATATCATTACTGGCTAAACGAAATTGCTTATGGAAATCTTCTTCGTCGGGATTTCTCTTGCAACACTGATATAAACCATAACCACTGATGGCATAGAATGCAGCTTTTCGTGGTTTTTCTTTTGATTCCTTGACTAAACCCACCGCAACATCCTTATAATCGCTGAGAAGACCTTTCCAATAGTTGGCCCATTTTTCTACCACTGTACCTTTAAAACGTTCTGGCAGGGTGAATGTATTGTTCAGCTTTGTACCTATGTTGGTTATACGGGAACCAAATGAAAATAGTCGCATACTGCTTACGGGTTTATTATAAATGCAGTTACTTTTTATTAATAAATCTTAAAATTTTGTTAAATTATTTAACATCTCTTGGTGTTTTTATTATCGAAAACACACTACTGAACAGCTGAATCTACTTTGACAAACTTAGCAGCACTTTTATATAAGAGTTGTCGAATCTCTTCAATATTTCCCTGGAATTTGGAGTCGAATTTTGTAGAGTCGCTAAGTTTACTAATTTAAATAATTTAATTTTAATATAAATTGTATAATAATATGTATGTTTTTTTGCCGTTGTCTAATGATCTCTTCCAATGATAATCTTCCAACATGTATATCTTGGTACTCAAAGCAAAATTGAACAAATAAATCTTTGTATTTTATTTTAAAAACTAATAATTTAAATGTTTTTAGTTTTATTTTATTGCATTTTTATTATTCCAAAACTGATAGTTGTATTTTTGTTTCCAATCGACTTTAAAGTTAACATGTAAAATTCTACACGTTAACACCTAACGTATATAAATTTGAATTTTGTATAAAACTGAGTCCAAACGTTAGCAACCGAACACAACTAATAATAATAATAATAATAATAATAATAATAATAATAATAATAATAATAAATAGTAATAATAATCATAGATGAGACATTAGTAACAAAACTTTTTATTTAATATATTAATTATACAATAACATTAAAAAATTTGGAATTTTTCATTAATCTCGCAACAAAACACACATTTTGTATTAAAAAAAAAAATGTTTTGTATTAAAATGAGTTTCAATATTTTGTACGTAAAAATCTTGATTTTTTTATTTTTTAATTCAAATTTAGGAAATTTTTTTGTAAAAATTTGAAGTTTACTTTTTATTTAATTCTATACAACTATATGTTGAAATTTAACGGCGTTAAAAATATTAGCTATCTTTGTACTTTAGTAAAGCGTGCATAAAAAATGTTGCCAATTCGATAGTTTTGTGTTGGTTTTCCATTAGCAAAATTTAAAATAATGTAATATGCTTTCAAAAAAAAAAAAAAACATTTTCATGTCGGAGACACATATAATCGATGAACAATTGTATTGTAGGTTTTATATTGATAATGAAAATAAAAGCAAAACTAATTCAAACACAAAAATTATATTTTTTGTATGAATATTTTCAGAGCACTTTCAACAAATTTCTATTAGTAATTATTATAAATTACTTGACATCACTGTTAACAAATATTTGTAAACAATTATATTTTTTTATATTTTTTACTTTTATTAATTAATAATTTAGAAAATATTAGATATTTTGTCTGGAAATGCCTAAACGAGTGCTAAAACATCATTTGGCCCAGGCCGCAAAAATACGAAGAAAGTCAATGTTAATTGACGATCCTTCAGAACTCTCTGCCCTACAGGAGGATGAAGATGAAAACAAAAACAAATTGGATCCGGATCAGAAATCAAGAAAACATATGCAATATCTAAAATCAAATAAAAATAATGAAGTTGAACGTTTACTCTTGTACAATAGTAACATGTTACTTTATCATGTTGATCATTGTAATTTTCCAGCATTTAATGTTGGCATGTGGCCACAGGAAAGTAATGAAGAGTTAACCAATTATCCATCTTGTGCACTTTCCATACCGCGACCTTTGTTTGTGGCTAATAAACAGAGTGAAAAAATAGATATTTGTTATAAAAGACCAATGGCTGCAGATTTTCATAAAGCACGTATGAGGCACACCAGGACAACATATCTATCTGCTTTGAAAAGTGAGTAGCTTTGAAATATCAAACTTTATCGCGAAAATGTTATATAAATCTTAAACGGTACGACATTTTAGCGGTCAAAGCACGATATACTACTTGAATATGATAATTAATTGACTAATGTTCTTAATAATTTACAGGAAATAAAGCTTTAAGGAGTAGCGCAAAAGATGACTTTTATCATACATCAGTTTTTGATATGGCTGAGCGTTTATATTTCCATGTCGATCCTTATTTTGATAGTAGTTATGATTGTTATTACACTGGTGGTAATTTGTGTGTTTTACCAAATAGTGAAAATATTATTCATGCTGGTGGCGAAAAATTGCAGGAAATGAGTAAGTTCCTTCAAGATAAATTGCCATTAAAATCAACAAAAATATAATAAAAATGAAGTGCTAAAATATTTATAAAATTATATTTAAAAAATAAATATGCACGCACTTTTCGGGCTGTGATAACTGAGATTTAAAAACAAATATTATGTCCCTAAAAAAATACCTTACAGGTTATATTCAAATCATTTACTAAAATTGAATAAATAAACGATAAAAAAGTTTTGAGATTAAATAAATAAAATTCCCAAGAACACTTCTAATTGAATAACAATGTGGTGTTGAATTCGAGAACTAGATACAAAGAATTTTGTATAACAAATCCAGCTCTAATTTTTAGTTATATATATAAAATAAGACATTTATTGGATTAATATCGTATATTACAATAAAATTTGTTATTTCATTTATAATTTCAGCGGCTAGTGAATTTTCTGATATACAATATAGCAATGAAACTTATTCATTGCAAAATATTGCATCTAATAGAACAAACGATAACTCAGAAATGTTTGAATTCCATCCACTTCTAACGTCAAATGACTGTAGTCGACAAAACTGTTTTATAGCTCGTCAACGAAACCTGGTATCGTTCAATTATCTAAATGACAATAAACAAATTAAGACGATAACACAATTCCGTACAAAGTCAACGCCGTTTATAAGTTTTGCCCAATCGGAACGTGACATTAATACGTTTATTATTACAACAATGAAACAACATATTCGATTGTATGACTTGAATAGTAATGCACCGACATTGGTGAAATTATTTGAAATTTCACCAAAAAAGCCAAGCATTTCATGGAACACGGTTAAGCCATGGCGAGAGCATACATTCCTTTATGCCAACGAAAAACAATTTTTTTTGATCGATACACGCACCTCCCCGGAACAATGGTTGAATGAAGTAACCTCTGCCACCGACAGTTTGATGTGTGATCACATTTCAGCCATACTGCCAAGTGATTTTAACAATTTATTCTATGTGGCTACAAACCATAATTTACAATGTATGGATATAAGGCATTTGAAGAAGTTTTCATTTAGTGATACTGACGGTGCCATATGCCGTTGGTCTCATCAATTGCGTTACGCTCCTCTAATGCTGGATAATTTCCGTTTAAGTCAAACTGAATTTATAGCTTTATCGTCGCCAATAGCTGGAGATTTGCATATTTGTCAATTATCTAGAGAACGTAATGAACAGGAAATTAGTTTAGAATCTTCCATGCGTGTACCAAAACATATTTATAGTTCTCCCTGTTTGCCTTATCAACCACCAACTCTTCTTGAAGCCTATGAGCATGCAAGACTGTCGGGAAAATGTTTACGACCCGAAGCTAATTTGGAAGCACGTCTTAAATGCTGTACAACTGGTATGAAATTCTTAAATCTCACTGTTAACAGTTCAAAGTCGGGAATTGGAATGCTTCTGACCTCAAATTCGATTGGTGATATTTTTGCGCACACTCTGAGTAAGCGTGAGGAAAAAGAAACTGAAGAACGTTGTAATAAACAAAGTGATGAAATCATGGCAGAATTTGAGAAAAAAATATTGAAACAGGTGCAGCCAGCTCTTAATTATACAGAAATAAAAAATATGAAAGGTAAGATAAATTCTGGTTTTATATCCTCCCCAAAATTTTGATGCACATAATGGTGTAGGGTATCAGATGGTCGGCTTGATCGACTATATATTTATCACTCGTTATGTTATGAAATACTAATAAAATAAATTGTATTTAATTTTAGGATTACGTAAAGTTTTCCTTTGCAAAACCTTATCAGCAGTTAAGAAATTTGATTTCGATGCCATGGATAATGAGTACAATGCAGATAACGGCGGGGCAGCTAACAATGAAACAAATCCTCCCGCAAATCCAAAGCGTTCTAAACGAAAACATTTGGGTCGCTGGCAAAAACCATTATCCACTTTACACTCCTATAAAGATGCTTTAGTTGCCGATTTACTATCCATTTGGGATATAGATATCGAGGAAGAGAAAAACATACGTTTGGGTAATTTGCGTCACATTAAAACTGATCCAAACGTCAAAGTTGAAGATTGGCTTAAAACAAATATTAATGTTAATCCTCCCCCTATGTTATCAATACCAACTCAAGAGATTTCAAGATATACCGATAATGATACATCAAATATTTTTGATAGCTTTATGAATATGACGCAAACTCAAAATACAACAATTGATTTTGAAAATGCTATACATTCGACTCAAATTGGTGAAAATGCTGGAAATACTTCGAATCTTATGACAAGTTTAGAAATACAAATTAATAATGAAACAACTACTACGGTAGTTGAAAAGCTTAAAAACAAAAAGAAAAATAAAAAATACGTTAAAGGTTTTTGAATACAAAAATATGTATAAAATATATATGTATGCATGTACCCAGAGAAAAATGTAAAACACATTATTATTAGTTTTAGAAATCGTTGTAGAACTAATACAGTTTTTCGTGGTATGTGTAATTAAGTTGTTGTATTTTATAGTACAATCTTAGGTTGAAAAATATTACAATTTTATATGAAATATAAAAATTCATTTTATAATAAAAAAATTGTTAAAGTGTTGAATTTATAATCTGCATTTTAAATTTGAAAAAGGAAACGACAATAATATTGGGTCTTATTTTAAAATATTATTGCCACAATAATATTTTAAAATAAGACCCATGTTTAATCCATTAATTAACATATATCAGTGATGAGATTTGCATTTGAAAAAATGGAAAGAACTTCATTTCACACTCATCATGGTTTAGCCGTCTATTTCTTGTAAATAGGCTTATGGTCGATTATATTACTTCGTTACTAAGAATCGTTTTACTTTTAGATTCAAATTAGATTGACCCTAGAACAGAAATGCTGTATAGACTGTTAAAAAAAGTTTTCCATGAGCTACCTATTACAAATTCCGTTACAGATATAAATGCACATGTATATTATTTAAGAGATAAATTATTTTAGTTTTTTTTTTTTTTTTAATTTTAAATTTAAAAGGTTATTAAAAATATTTAATCGTTCTAACTTAAGACTGTGATTACGAAATTTTTCGAATGTTTTTTTTTTTCTCGAATACGTTATTTCAATTGGGCGGATGCATAATTTATTTACAAATTTAAATTAGTTTAGAAAGATGAAATGTTATCAAATAGTATAAATGCGCAAACATAAAGTGCAGAATAATGGGAAAACGTTTGCGATTTCTATGAGTTAAAAGTCTTATGAGTTCCCATATGTATTCCGCTTGTATAAAACAGTATTGTCGTAATATTTATTAAGTTTTTAGCATTTCGCCCTACTGGGATTATATGTTCCAGCAATGTTCGCTAAAATTAGCTTTATTGGGACATATTGTCCCATCATAAAATCTTATTAGGGTTATAATATCTCAGGATAACGATAATAATTATGTACCCCTCGTAGGCCAATAACATCTGACATTTTAGCTTTTTAAATTTTTAAACGCCGCCAGATTTCGAAAAAAAACTCCGAGGTAAAAGGGTTAAAGTCAAGTTCAGCCAGGTTAAAAAAATGTATAATTATTATCACCTAAACTACGTGGGGGAATAAATTGAAAAGTATGGACGAGTTATAGAGGAGTACATAATCTTTTAAAAAACTCGTCTTGCAGTTAGTCTGGGACAACACTAGCTAAGCTATAGTTGTATCGACAAGTTGTAGAGAAGGACATAATCTTTCAAAAAACTAATTTTGTATTTAGTCTGTTATAGCATAATATAAGTTATAGCGAATTTTGACATTTGAGTATGGAATAGTTTGAGCGATTCCGATTTCAAAGAATTTTAATCGTTACAGTTTAAAATATATTTCGCTTGAATTTTGTATTTTTTGGCTTGACTTTATTTTGTTTTTTCGAATATAAATCCAGATGTAGAAAAAGAAAAAAGTAAAAATATTCGTTAATTTACAATATATTTCGAAATAATGTACTTTAGACGTGTCCAATGTTCAAAGTCAACACTCTAAAATTAGTTAAAAAAAGAAACGAAAATCACTTTTTTAAATATTTTTTTCGGAATACTTTGTTTAAAATTAACAATATAAAAATATTTTTAAAGAGCTAATTGACCCGGCGTTGCGCGGGTTTATGAAAAATTCTTCAACAGTAATGGATGTTTCAACATGACATGGAATCACTGACATCGAAGTTCTTTAAAAATATAGAAAACCATCATATGAACGAAAAAGTACCACAATGTCTCTAATGTATCTAAATTAAAAATTATAAAAAATTCAAAAAGTACCATCAGAACAAAAATTTAGGACTACATATCATTAATTTCATCTTTCTAGATTCATAATTATAATAAAATCAAAAAGTACCATTAGAAGAAACAAGTAAATATTACACGAAATTCAAAAAG